>JALIZH010030144.1:0-40853 GCA_030522465.1 Rhipicephalus appendiculatus | reverse complement strand
CATTTGCTTGCTTTTCTTCTGTTGGAATTCCTTGAGCATCGTTTGCAGCCTGCCCAAGAGCTACAACGCACCATTCGGATTCTCATCTGCTGAGAAATGCTGCTGTTTCGTTGTTTTGCATCTCTAGTAAATTTGGCATGGTTTGTTTTGGAACACGTCATCACTGTTGGCCGACTTTTGCGAGGAGCGATGAAAACCAGGGGCTAAGAGTTTGAATTAAACGTTATGGATACCGACACAATCAAATTATTGAGTTTTCAGTCATAGAAATACACAGGGCTGTGCTGGGACCAAGGCGTCAGTTCGATTTAACTATAAGTCTGAATTAATCGAGTTTGAATTAATGAGCTTTTACTGTAATCAGGAATGTTTGACACGCCAGCGTGGCGCGCAAGGCAGTGGTTATACATGTGACGTGTTGGTTACATTGAAATACAAGAAGCACGCATGGTGTTGCCCTACCTGTGAAAAAAAATCGTCCTGATGCTTAAAGAGGCCCTGCTACACTTTTCCCTAGTAGCCATGGAATGGATTCACTAAAGGAGCCTATAGGGAGCTTGCACGGACGGCGGCTACGCTATGCACTCTGGGTAGGCAGCCATTTTTTTTTGTCCGAGGCAGCCGGGGGAGTGCAGTGGCGCAGTCGTGTTTGCGAGAGTTGGCGCAGCTTGCAGGCGTGATCGAGTGCGAGCGTGACGTAAATTTAACTCCAAGGAGTGTCGTGTACAATGTCAGCGTCACCAAAAGACTACACCGCAATGCTGTGCCATAAAGACCGCGAGCAGTACGAAGAGAAGACGAGACTCTGCGGACTGGACCCATTCACGCTTCGTGCGGGCTACTGTGCAAGCTACGTGTTCTTGTGGCCGCGTGTCGACAGCTCCGATATTAACGAAGTTCTCGTTCTCAGGACGAGTTTTATTATCCGGGAGCAGTTGAAGTCGAGAAAGGCCCTCGAGGGCCACAACTTTGTGACGAGTGGCTGGGTATGGGAGCCGTGGGTGAAGAAAGTTGCCGACACTGACCATGCTCAAAAAGGGTTTGCAGGGCCCCCTTAAAGCGGAACACGAAGCGAAAAAATATATGCATACGCAAAGGAAGGACAATAATAAAGGAAAGCAAGAAAAAAAATGTGACATGGCGGTTCAAATAAATTTCCAAGGAAGTGCTGTTATCTGTGAAACGACAAAAGAACTAGCTTGGAAATGAGCAAGTCTTGTTCAAAATGCTCATGGTGAGATATATCTCAAGCGGATGAACCACACGCAGTTTGGGCACAATTTGGCAAAGATGAGCTCAGCTCGTCCAAAATGGTTAAAGGGGTCACTAAAGTGAAACAATGACTTGGTTTAGATTGACAAAGTGCACTCTGAGAACTCTAATGCCATATGTTTCACTATCATAAGTTCATTATTAGCGGAGAAAATCAATGTTGAGGTTTTATTTTCAAACTTGGTGCCTATATCTGCGTGTGTGACGTCAGAAATTCCAAATGTATTTTTCGTATTTTTTCGCGACATTGGCTCGATGAAATTTTCTGAAACTTCGTATGCTAAGTCTATGGCACCCACAGATGACAATGCACCTCATTTTTTGTCGATTCGAAGCTACATAGGACTCAGTAGATGCCTTAAAAATCTATGACGTCACGGTGTTTGGTGCGGGAATCTCAAGGTGGCATCTCCACTCGCATTTTCTTTTTGCGTGTTTTCTCGCTTACCAAGCGTCGTGTCGCGGTAAGGAGTGCTGTTTTCGGGATTGGTGAAATTGTACTTATCTAATATGCGAAAAATCGTTTTGCCCTTTAGTGTCCCTTTAAGGGGTTAAGGCACACAACACGAACTTCAGGTCATGCTAGGCACCACTGTGAGTTTGTCTGGTATGACCTCGTAGTTCAGAGTGCCGAGATGTTGAAGCACCCTGTAGGCCCCGAACTATCGCTGAAGAAGTTTCTAATTGAGTCCACATCGGCGTAGGGCCCTGGCTTCGGGGTAGCGGGCGAGGTAGTCCATGGCTAGGACAATCCACTTGTTACCAGACATCGACATTCGAAATGGCCCGAGCAAGTCCATTCCGATCTGCTGGAAGGGTTGACGAGGTGGATCGGTTGGATGAAGGAACCCCCGCCGACCTTGTCTTGCGTTGCAGACAAACTTGGCATGTCCACACATAATGAACAATGTTGGCGTTAAACGTGGCCAGTAGTACTTTTTGTGTGTACTCACGAGCGTGCGGGAAAAACAAAGGTGGCCAGCTGTCGGGTCGTCAAGTAGAGCCTGCAAAACTTTTCGACGCAGTGCCGAAGTTACTACAACAAGGTGGTTGGCTCGGTCGAGCAAGAAGTTCTTTTTTTTTCTGAGGATGTCATTTTGCAAGCAAAGTGAGGCCAATCCTCACCTGAATACCTTAGGGACAATGCATTCTTGCCCTCCAAGTACCCAACCACGCCTCTCAATTTTGAATCCGCCCGTTGCTGCTCTGCGAAGTCGTCTGTGCTCAGAGCTCCCAAGAAGGTGTCGTCATCCTGATCACGTTGCAGCGGCAAGTTGATGGGGGAGCGCGACAAGCAGTCGGCATCTGTGTGTTTTCGTCCCGACTTTTACACCACGGTGCTGTCAAATTATCAAAGTCTGGAACCCAGCGTGCAAGGCAGACGGAAGGGTCCTTTAGGTTTGCCAGCTAACAAAAGGTGTGATGATCACTCTCCACTTTGAAAGGTCTGCCGTACGGGTGAGGGTGAAACTTTGACATGGCCCAAATCATGGCAAGGCATTCCTTTTTCCTCGCTGAATAGCTGACTTCAGCTTTTGTTAGTGACCGAATGACCGAGGCAATGACTCTTTTCAGAATGTCCCTCTCTGTACAAGCACGGCGCACGAATCCTGCACTGCATGCATCAGGGTGAATTTCGGTTTCGACATCTTCGCCGAAGTGGGCCAGGATGGGTGGCGACTGTAAGCATCAATTCAGTTCTTGGAAAGCTTTGAGCTGCGGCGTTTCCCATTTGAAAGCAACGTCTGACTTCGTGAGATAGTCGGTGGCTCCGCGATGGTGGAAAAATCCTTGACAAACTGCCTGTAATATAATACGCAAAGATCAAGAAATCTGCACGCTGCCTTCTTGTCAGCAGGCTGCGGGAAGTTGTTGATGGCAGCCGTCTACTGAGGATCAGGATCAACACCACATTTACTGATGGCGTGGCCGTGGAACTGGAGTTTTTCATACGTGAAGCAGCACTTTTCAGGCTTGAGGGTGAGACTCGATGACTGGATTGCTTGAAATACTGCTTCAAGTTGTCGAAGGTGTTCATAAAAGGTTGCGGCAAAGACGACAAATAGTATGCGCAAGTTCAATTTGAAGCGGGATCGCTTCAATCCGAACTTGCGCTTACTATTTGCCCGCTGCCCTGACAGCAATAAATGGTGAAATTAGCCATCACTTCGTGTACTCTCGCATCCAGGACTGAGCAACACATGTTTTTGCATTATTAGTGAGATCAACTGTTATTCAGCCATGCTTACTGAGTCAAAAGCATAAAGAATTTAGGAGCAGCTCATGGAAACAATGTAAAAAAAGTCTAACACATTGTCGTCAAAGCATCGGGAAACAAATACAAATCAAATACAAACGTCAGTACACAATGCACAACGGCAACTTGATAAGTTCAAAACCGGAAGGCACCTTCTTTGGGTGGGGAGCCCCTTTTTTTTTGGCGCTGCCATTTACTTGCCTTTATCTGCCCGACGCCTGCATGCAGATGCCACAGAGATGCCTAACAGGTGGCTGATCAGCCAAGTAACAGTTTGTGCATTCGTCACCAGTCGGCTTTGGAAGAACTGGTCTCCCGCTCCTCCATGAGGAAAGCATCTGAAATAGGCCAAACTCAATGCTTTGAAAGTAGAAATTTTTCACACCAAGTACAAAGACTGAAATGTATGGCCAACGGCACAGTTGGACGGAAAGAAATAGCAAAGAAAAAATAAAAGAGCCTTTTTTGACATGCTAAACGCCTGTATATTTGCCGCTACATGCATGCACACACACACGCACGCACGCACACACAGTTGAACCTCTTTATAAAAGACATGAGCAGGGGAAGCAATTCTAGTCTTTTATAAGAGGTGTCTATAAGCAGTGTACCACATTTCATTTTCTTATCAACCCTATTTCAATGTAGGCATACTGGTGCCTCTTATACTGGACTGTCCATTACATCAGTGTCTCTTATAAAAGGGTGACTGTGAGCATAAGCGTGCGCAGGGTTCCCCTTCAGGGGGGGGCGAAGGTTCGTCGCAGCGCCCCCCCTCCCTATTATGTCAATGTATGGGGCTGACTTTGCGCCCCCCCCCCTCACCCCCCCTACAAGGTATAGTGCTGATTCTGCAGGAACATGTTCACCAACACTTTGGTGGCAACCGATGCCACTGGTTGAGAGCTAGGCCTGCTCTGAAAACTTTGTTGCTGATCCACTGTCTCATTGTTGGATAAATTTGTTACCATAAACAGCGGCGAATCTACACTCATTCTAAAAAGTTATAAACTAGGATTGTGAAGCAGCATAAAAAGAGCTAAGCATAACGTTTATTTGACCATGTGCAGTGATAAAGAGGAGGTACCTGTTGCTACGCTCAAATGAGCTGGCAGATAGTGCTCAGACGAAAAAGTTCAGTGCGTTCTGCAAATGTGCACCGCATCAGCAATTTAGCAATGGAAATGCAAAAATGATGCACATACGACACAAAATCGAGTAAAATCTTCACTCGATTTCGCTCCTTCCGAAGGAGATAACATTTCTGTCAGATTGAGCGTTTTTATTGCCTCTGCGCAGGCTGATCATCGTTTTTTTTTTGTTGTTTTGCTTTTCTGTTTTCTTGACATTGTGGCGGAGTATATTTATGCGAACTGGTAGAATAAAGCACATTTGGTTGTTAGTCAGCACAGTGGTTTGTGTCCTTTCTTCGCCTCGTCCTGTAGCACTGTTTTCTACTGAAGACATTTGTTAGTTCGTGGTTATCCTGTGAATGCTCTTTTTGCGCGTCCTTTCTGCTTGACGAGTGCACTGCAAGTTTAGAGCTGCTTACCATTCTTCACATGACATTGCAATTTATTGCTATCGCATTAATTCCGAAAATACTTTCCTAAAATCGCTCCCACACAGTCACCTTCTAGCTCAATTTTTGGCAATGGAATCACTTGTGGTCAAATTTTGGGCTGGGACATTTCACTTAAAATGACTGTATTGTAATATAAGCAGTTTAATTATTTTTCCTTGTGTTTCACTATTGACAACCGCACTGCAAAGGGAAACAATGTTTGGCTGGTTGGTGTTGCATTGTCGAAAAATGACAGCACATACGACATAGACGAAGAGGGAAAGACAACATGAGCGCCGGCTAACAACGTTTTCATTCATGGCACCAAGACAATATGTAGAAACAAACAAAAAAAAACCTGCCTGCCTTGCATGCACGAGACTAGAGAGTCAAATCAAAACAAATATAATGAAAGTGCTGTCGAAGTCGTGATTAAAACCTTTCTAATCTCAAGACACGTCTAAGAAGCACCTTTTAGGCACTTGGGATTTCCTGTTTACTTGAAGATTACTGACACATGATGAACCCTTTTTTTTTAATAATGTATGTATGCTTCCTCTGTGATGCATGCTTTTTTGATGATGTCTGCCCAAGACCTTACATGTGTGAAAGTCTGGTGAGCACCAGCAGGCTGCATAATGATGAGCCAAATTGCTTCCCTGTTTCTGGCAAAGATTGCTTTCGAGTTCTCTGGAGTTGCATGTGGAAGCATCGACCGTTCTTGTCAAAGTATGTTTTTCTACAGGACAATGAAACCTCATACACAACACCCGCAGTACACTTCGTAATCATATGCATGTGTTTCGAGCTGCAGACGGCCTTTGTGGGCCCTTCGCTATTCCCAAGTCTGGGGTTTTAGTCGAACTTGTTAGGTACCCAAATGCGATGGGAAATCTGATGCGCATTGCAACCTTCTTGATCACGTGTGATACACCATCTACATAGGGGATGCCACTTATTGTGGTCCAGTCACGTGAATCCCGTCTGGCTTGCATTGCATTCTGGTATGGAGTTCAACAGCACCTCTGCAAGTTCTCTTAGAAGCTTGGTGGGGAAGCCAGCATCAGTAAATCTTTTTATTTCAGTCTTGTAACTCGACTCAACCATGTGATGACAGAACCTTGATAGGGCATTCTTCAGGGGAAGCGGATCTTATTTTTCGCATGACAAGTTTTGAGGGGCTGGAACTGCCGGGAAGTAGGCCTTTTTTTTTAACCGTGGAGCATACTGCTAACAGTGGTAGTTGAGAAATGTTAGGCTGTTGTCAAGAAAATGTAGCAGGATTTTCTTGACACAAGCCTAACCTTTCTCAATGACTGCATCCTTTCTTCGTCATGATGCCCATGTCTTCGTCAGCAGAATAAGAGCCGGAAAAAGCGTCGCACAGGCTGCCTCTGTGTTGAGCCATGCACCTGCTTCGCTTTTCTTCAGGCTGCGATCTGTTCCCCACGAGCCACCGTTATCTTCCTTCGGACAGTGATGCTGCTACAGAACCTTAGCTCACCATTCTTTGAAACATGGGTGTTGGACCACTCTACACTCACAAGCAAGATTCCAAAGAATGTGCAAGCTAAGCATAATTTGCTCTCGAGTCCTCTCAAAGGCAAGGTAAGGTTGCTTGACACCAGCCTAACCTTCCTCAACGACCGCCACTGTCAGCAGTATGCTCAAAGCTCAGAAAAAGGTCTACTTCCCTTCAGTTCCTTTCACAGAACACTCATCATGTGGAAAATAGGATCTGCTGGCCTGAAGAACACCCTCTCAAAGTTGTGTCATCACACAGTTGAATCGAGTTTCAACACTCAAATAAGAAAACTGACTGATGCGGGCTTCCCCACCGTGCTATTAGAAGACCTTGTGGAGGTAGAATCACTGGAAAAAATTTCAGAGTACCGCAAAGGTAGCCTGCACGCGGGCAACATTGCGCAGCGGCGGCTATTTCCCTTCCACGCTGTCCAGCGCATTGGAAGCGTGCATGGAGACGAGACTGATCTTTCCGCCTCTATGCCGTGTTACGCTCGCCTAAACTGGGATATATGGGTGTGTTTTTTTAAGAGGATATTAAAAGTGATATCAAGTCATCAATGGTTATGAATGAACTGCGTGGTAAGCGGTATGGTTGTCAATGTAATGTGCGGCGAATGTTGCCATGTGCTCGCGCACTCTCTTCATGGCTCCATCAGTCTCGTTTCATGTCACAGGTGTGTTCGCTAAGTAAGGAGGTGTATGTGCTCAGTGACTTCATTTACGACACCATTTACTTGGACGCTAGGTGACTCACGCATGTTTGTGCTCACTTTGAAGTCTGCTGAATATGCAGTCGCTGTTCAGGTTCACTTCACAGTGTGATGCCGTGTTGCTCTCAGCATCGATGGTGCGGTAAGCGACGTGATTGTGAATGTAATGTGCGGCGAATGTCGCCATGTGCTCGTGCACTGTCTTCATGGCTTCATCAGCCTCGTTTCGTGTCACGAGTGTGTTCGCTAGGTACGGAAGTGTATGCGCTAACTTTTTCCAATCTGCTGAATGTGCAGTCGGTGTTGTGGTTCACTTCACAGAGCTCGATTTCATCCTTCAACTGATCGCTGAATCATGCCTTCCTTGCTCACCTTACTTGCTGTTCAGCTAATTGATATGTGTAATAGGAGTGGCGTGTGTACGGTAATTGGAAGTTGTGCACGATGTATTTATTTCTCGGTATGGAACGCCAGCAGCCCATTGTATGGGCTGAGTGGTGTGCGGTAGCTACTACCATATTTTAAATGCGAAGGTGTTTTCACTTCCTAACTGATTCTTAGAAAAATAGGCGATTAAAAAGTGTCTGACCGCACTTAATTGACACGAGATGAAGCGTGTTCTTGAGATTTTGCTGTGTTCCGAGATAAAAGTTTTCTTGTTAACGGTGGCAGCGCATAAACAGCGGGAGGTGCGGTTCAATTTCAACTTTTTTTTTTGTCGTGCACGCTTATTAAAGCTTTCTCTGCACAGCACCTCTTAGCTTTTTGGTCAGAAATAGCATAGTCCAGAAAATTTTAAAGCGTATGTTCAAGGAAGACCGTGTCTCAGTTGAAACACGTACATGATGCACTGAAAGTGTCGCGAAGCAACAACCCTAGCTGAGCAGTTGGAGTACGTGAGAAGGCTAGCTATACAATAGGACAATAAGGAAAAAAAAGCTCAGACCACGAAATTCACGTTCTATTTTTATGCCATATATTCAGCTGTTCTAACTGGCCCAAGAATGAGTGTAATTCACAACGAAAATACATAACACTCATTTTTATTGTGACCATTCTCACCGAATAAACCGTATCGTAGGGGTACACTCGGCGGAATGCAACGTGTTAGCATGATTTTTTTTTGCAATAACTACGCTTAATAACATCCTATGATACCATTTCCTACGACCAATCTATCAGTCAGGCATGAGTATTGCGACATGGCAAATTATCACGTCATAATTGCCGTTAAGGTCTACCAGTAAACAGGTATTCTTTCGAGTAAATGTGTAACGTTTACTTGAAATGTATGCACAGTCTGTTCAAAAGATACAGATATCAAGAGCCGATCAAATGGAAGGGTATGTAGCGTGTTCTTTTCAATCACTGAGCAGAGCGAATAGATAAGGTGAAGTACCCTGTCGCGTGTAAGCATTCACAGCAAACTTCACGTAGGTTATTGCAGAAACGAGTGTTCTCCAAGGGGGTGAATTCTTTGTGGCCACCTCTATGCAGTCACATAGGACGCCATTCTTCAACGTTTTTCCCGCATGGAATGAAAAAAAAAAAGCACAACCAGACCATGTTCAGTGGCTACTAAGGTATACTTCCTTCCATCTGCATGGCACATTAGAAAAGAGACAAAATACTCCTTGGGCCTTTGATAATGTCAAAAGCCCAATCACGCTGCGCATTCAACGCGCGCGTGCCCATAGCGCTTGGAAGGTATATGGCAGTGGGAGGTCATGTGATGTCAGTAAGCAAATCGCATCGGCGGCGGCGCGCGGAAAACAGATGTGATACTCTGAAATTTTTGCAGTGACTCTATGCGGAGGCACTGTAGAGCTCCCTCTGGAAGACAATGCAACCCAGGCGGGTCCATGTGACTAGACGAAAACAAGTCATCCCCTGTGTACATCGCGTATCAATGGAATCAAGACAGTTGCAATGTGCCAGGTGTTCCTGTCGCGTTTTAAGTTCCCATCGCATTTTCAGCACCTAACAAGTTAGGTTGAATCTGCAGACTCGTCATTCTGGAAAGACCCAAAAAGGCCCTGCGCAGCACAAAATACAAGGATCCTTTTGTCGAGTGTACTGCGAGTGTCATGTACAATGTTCTATTGACCTGTAGAAAAACGTACATCAGCGAGAACGGCCACTGCCTCAACACATCTCAGAGAACACAAGCCTGCGCAGCACAAAATACAAGGATCCTTTTGTCGAGTGTACTGCGAGTCTCATGTACAATGTTCTATTGACCTGTAGAAAAACGTACATCAGCGAGAACGGTCACTGCCTCAACACATCTCAGAGAACACAAGAACAATCTACACCAGAAGCAGGGGAGCAATTTGGCTCTTCATTGTGCAGCCTGCAGGAGCTCACTAGCTTTCATACATGGAGGCTTTCGGGCAGACATTGTCAAGAAAGCATGCAGCTGATAGAGGAAGCATACACAATACAAAAAAAAAGGTTCTTCATGCAAGAACACAGCTCCGATACCTCTAAGGAAAAGGGAAATCACGTACCTAGAAGGTGCTTTTTAGGTGTGTCTCGAGATTACAAAGGTTTTAATCTAAACTAAAATGATGCTTTCATCATCTTTGTTTACATTTCATTCCATCATCTTGTGCCTGTGGGGCAGGCCGTTTTTGTTTCCATATGTTGCCTTGGTACAATAAAGAAAAATATTGTTAGTCAGCGATCGTGTTGTTTGCTCTTGGTCCATGCCGCATGTGCTATCATTCACTTCAGACCAAACAACTATACTCACCCTCACAAGTTGCTTGCAGCAGGGTGGGAGCTGTGACGTATAAGCAAGCCACATACTTACTAAGCAAAACGTAGTTCTATTTGAAATCACCTTATAGGGGGTATGCACTGAGCCTTGATCCGCAAGGGGGGCAACACAATCGACGCGCCATTTTGAAGGTCCGTTCGTATGCGCCGTCATGCTGTCCTTGCTTCGACGTGCATGAGGTGTTCCAGAGGTCTCTAGACATCGAAGTTGCCGTACGGATCTCGGACACAGCGCGTGCAGCGAGTTTTATGTGCGTGCGGTGGGCGCGCGGACCTCCAAAATGGCAACCCCGACGCTAGCGATCCTCGCGTATGACGTCAAGTGCATAGCCCCTATAATCTGCAAGGCTGAGACATTGCATTTGTTTGGCACATGCTATGTCAGAGCGAAATATGAGCGAAATCGCTTTGCACGTACATCCTAGGACTAATTATTGTATTGGTAACTGCCTGTTTATTGTGGTTAAGAAGCAACGTGCAGACTTGACTGCCTGCTTCGATCTATACTCATGCTTGCTACTTGCCCACCATCTAGACATTAAATAATAAATGATGAAATGTGCAATCGCTTTGTGTCATCCAATGCTGAAAGCCAAAGCATCAGATATGTTTTGTCTTGATTATTGCGATCAGGTGCTTGTTCATTCACGCCTGCTAAGAAATTGCAAGTGCATCTTTGAAACAGGGCAACACATTCCAGAATACATTGCTGTTGAACTGCCAGGGCACAAATATAAACCAAAACACAAGCTTAGTGGGCAACACAGTACACGATGATGGGTCGGTAAATTTGAGGCAGAAGGCACCCACTTCAAGCAGCATCGCCATGTTTTCTTTCATTCCTGAGCTGCCATCTGCTTCCTTTACTCATCAAGCATGTGCATGCAAACTAAATAGAGATGCCAAGCAGCCGTCACGGCACGAATGAGCACATCTCATTTAACTAGCTCAAGCCAGAGTCTAACAGCATAACAAATACTTCATGAATTCCACCTTATCACCAATTCGATGCTAGGTAAGCTGGAATGAGCTAATTTACAAGTTTTATCCCACACGAACGTGAGCACGATGCTGACAAACAGTAAACGGCGTTGCACTGTTCAACAACGATGAAACACAAGTGCCGTTCGAGTCCTGCCCCGCTACAATGCACACAATAAAAATCGATTATTATACACATCCATGTTCTCGCAGTCATCACAAATTTACTCCCGTAAGGCCGCGTCAATGCGCAGTGGTTCTGCTTATTAGAGAGTTTTAAAATAGCGTATGCAAAAGCTTTGCGTTAGCGTTGCGCATGCATCGTACGCCAACCTGTTGCGGGCTCCAGTTAGATGACATCCACAACGCCCGCACGCTTTGCGTACAGTATTCTAAAACTCTCGATTATGTTCGTCACTCAAAGGTGCGCAAGGCTGCGTCTCTACGACACATCGTCCGAGTGCGGTAATACAGCCTCGCGCTAAGTTGCACACATTTAACAATCTCATGAGCCACTTACCCTTAATTTCTCAAACTGTCAGCCATGGAGGTCGGCCACCACATGCGGAGGCTAATTCCGTTGATTCCTTGAACGACTCGAACTTGACCGGTGCTCCAAGAACCGCGGGAATCGCGCACAATCTTTAAGCACCGCACTAACGAAGTACGGGGATTTCTCACTCGAAACTAAAACTTTTTTCTTTGATGTTCTTGTGGACGCAGGTCGCCTCGCTGAACAAGAAAATAAATAACATTTGGCTTTGGCTTGGATGGCTATGGCTTACGTTGTTGTTTTCTTTAAAAAAAAATACGTTTTTAAAATTAAGCACTACATGCATGTTATTTAACAAAATAATAAAAAAGATATAACAAGGTTTATTTATCTTGAAGAATAATTTATACAGCTCAATCCAAGTTATTTTGTATTTCGCGTTTTTTTTTTTGTTCTAGCAGACGACAGGTTTCTGCCAGCACGGACGCAGTAGTGCGGCTTGACGTTTCTCTGTGTGATGTTTTACTTCGAAGCAAAGCTCTACATCAGTTGTATCGTATGCACGTTCTCAATGAATCACGGGACGAGTACAAAGTAGTAACGCTTTTACACGAGACAGGCATTTCGTTGCATCGAAGCAAAAGGAAGCAAACTTTCGTGATCAGCTGGTTTGGCCGCTGCGTAACGACACTGGCCTGTATGTGCCATGGAATTCTTAGTTCGCTTAGGCAATTGGCCGATGTCCCATGCTGAATTAGCGATCGAGCGATATAGCGACTAGTGCGTCTCGAATTAGAGTGGAACACAGACGGCGCACGTAGCACTCTGATTTCGCGCGACGACCGACTAAATCGCAAAGGAGCCTTGAGGAACAAGCTTCAGCTGCTCAAGCTGGTGTCTGAGCTACACTGGATTTATTTTCAACTGCAACAGCTCCACCAAAAGCGAGTAACTGCAGTGATGGCATATAAAGCTTCATGGTTTCACGACAACCGACTGTGAAAAAAGGCGAGAAAAGCGGGCGTCGCCAGGCGAGATACGATCGCCAAATGTGTGCTCACAATAATGAATACAATCGCATGTCGTGCTCGAAAACGGCAAATGTGTTGAGTGAAGTTTTATTTATATTAAGGCTGCATATTGCCAATTGGTTTGTGGCATAGCGCCACTCTTAATTGTGAAGCAGTGACCTCGCCTGTCGTTGGTTCGAGCATCGACTCAATTTTTTCCCCCCCTTTTTTTTTGTTGAACTAGTTATTACACTGCTGTCTCTAAGTTTTATCGGGCTACACACTCGATCGCACACGCAAAAAAGGAAAGGAAACGCATTGTGGTACTCAGCTTGAAAATAGTTTACTTTTTTTTGTGCCACAATACAGTTTAAGATATTACAAAAAAAAAATAAGGACTGCAGCAAGTGATCGAACTAAACCAGAAAACAATGTGCACAATGTCAAGAGATAGAAATTGGCTAATCCACACTATCTGGAAAATGACTGCAGCTAAATATCTGGACGATTGAGCTTGACAAAGGAAATTAAGGTTGTTAATTTGACAATTTAAATCAGGTCTGGGGACTAGGGATGCGACATAATAAAGACATCAGTTTAGAGGAGAGCTGTGTCCTATGTAATGCAAAGGATGCCAAATTGAATGCAAGCAAAGAACTCAGAAAATGGAGTGTAAGGAGATTAAGAAATTTCGGCCACATAAAATGTGGTTGTTTGACCAAGGATGGGGAATTTTGAGAGGTATTCATACCACACTTGTACACGTTACAGAAAATAAGTAACCAATTACAATTACTTCCTTCAAATTGCAGTCAATTACAGCCCCAGAAAACTAACTGAGCAATTAAAGAAATGTAATCAATTACTTTTCGCATTACTTGCATTAAAATTTTATTGCCATGACACAATAGCAGAAGTTTGCTATTACTACAATGAACCACTGCGGTTAATTGTATGGGAGAGAGAAGGCTCGAGGCTTGCGTAAAGGCTCGAGGCCTATTGTGGCTTTTTCGATATAGTGTTGCACGTTTTTCAATATTGTAGCTGGTTCTTCCATGCTTCCTCATTCAGAGGTCAGCTGATTCACTAAACTCTCTCAATGCATGCATCAAATTGTGCATGTAAACAGCCTTTACTCTGTCACACTCTTTGTGTTACACATGTGTTTCCTTGTAGCCAATGATCTACATTCTAATAAATCATTTGTTGCTCCTCCAAACTCCTTATTTAGAAAGGGGCCCTTTTTATCATACAACATGCAAATGTGTGCATCTCAAGCATCATGCAAGAGCACTATCAATTGCAATTTTTCAAAAGAACCTAGCTCTGTGAGAGTTTGTCAGTCTGTGATGAATGCTGTTAGGTATGCCTGCACACATCACTTGTTCTTTCATTCAATATTTCCTTATTCTTTTTCTGCCCACTTTCTCCTCCAGCCACGTGGGGCAACAAATCAGTGCTATCTGGTTGGTCCCTCGATATTTCTTTTGTCTTTTTTTTTTCTTCCTCTGTCTCTCGCTGCGTGCCTATGTAGTTTCAGAAGTATATTAACATGCTCAAAGAGTCATGAACTTGAGAAAGGTAGAGCTCAGTGGTAAATTTCATTCACACTTCCATGTTTCAAAGTTGGCTACTTGATGTCATGCATCAAGAGCGATAAATCAAATCGTGGCGTTCACATTAGTGCTAGCGGTGTAAGCCACCGAATTTCTACAAGTTTGGGATCTTCAAGAGCGAGCTTCCAAATGATGACGCAAGCACAAGTATGTTTGTCAACGTGGCTTTTTGGGACTAGTTGGTTATTTGTGTCACCATAAGTGTGCGCAGGGTTCCCCTTCAGGGGGGGGCGAAGGTTCGTCACAGCGCCCCCCCCTCCCTATTATGTCAATGTATGGGGCTGATTTTGTGCCCCCCCCTATCGCACCCCCCTACAATGTATAGGGCTGACTTCGCGCCCCCCCTTCTTGCCCCCCTTGCCCCCCCCGTGCGCACGCCTATGTGTGTCACAGTGCGGCATAGAGCCAACCCACACAGATGAGGAACAGACAACAGGATAATCAGTTGAAAGTTAGCACTTGTCCTGTAGTCCCTTCCTCGTCTATGCGAGTTAGCGCTATGCCACAGTTTGACCCAGGTATGTTATTCGTCACTGGTGATTGGAACAGCATGCCTCGTTATTGGCACACATGTACCACAATTTGTTAGGAAATGAGACACTTCAATCGACTACATAACCTGTAGATAGACGTATTTACAGTAGTGACATCAAAAGTGCAACACCAGTCATTCTTGGTGAAAGCAGTGAGCTTGCTCTTGTATGGACGTAAGTTCACAATTTCCCACTCTATGGCTGGAATACAGAAACACATGAGTGCAAGAGTACACTTTTTGTGCGACTAAATGGAAAATATAGAAGCTCTTTAACAAAAACTGCAGACATCTCCTGAGACATACGTAGATATGACGCTGTGCACAAGCATGGCACAACATGCAGGGAATGTATATTTTATCAAGACCAGTGTCTTAGAAAAGTTAAGATGCCAACGTGTACAGAACACTCAGGTACAGTAGTTTATGACCCATGTACATATTGTCTACCTTATGGTGTGACCTCTGAAATGCATTTCATGTGGTCCTTGAGGAAGCACATTAGTGTAGCTAAAGCAAGTGACATTAACATGCCTCTGACCATATGCGATACATAGTACAGTGGCTATACTGCCTAATACTGTCAAAGGGAAAGTGCCTGTTTTAAGTGCATCTTTCCAAGTGAATCTTTCCAGTTTGCAAAGCTTACAGGAATCTGTCTCCTGTTATTGATGTCATTGGTGGTTTAATAGTAAGAATACCAAAATAGCTCGAAACCACATAGCTATGATTAAACGAAAAGAATATTTATGATCTTGTTACGGCAAAGGGAACTGCTCTTCAATGCCAGTGTTAAAAACGTGTGGCTACATATGTTTAACTGTTAATTTTGTGCTGTGTACTGAACGGCAGCTAAAAAACTTTGTTCACCTACCTCCAGGGCACGTAAATTACAGCCTACCTCATAAAGCTTCTGGTAAGCCAATCCTTGAAGGAAGAAAAATGTTTTTGTTGCTACAAAAGGTACATACTTTTGTTGCACCAAATAATACACACTTTTATTTTCTGTAATAGAGATCTCTTGCCTATAACAAATGGGAACACCTCCCAAGGATACCATGCAACACAAGTAAAATCCCTCGTAACCTTACAGCCCACTCCAACCACATTCGCAGAGTTCTTGCTTCATTTATTTGCAGTTAAGATGAGTTAAGATGAGCTACCTCAAAATACAAACACCTGTGTCACTGTTTCTTCGGCTTTTGTTGGCTTGTGGCTATTTCCTTTTTGTTTACATGCAAAGCACAGCATTGCTGTCTTGCAGTGCTACTTCAAAGCTGTTTATACAGATGATTGGAGTAGTATTATTTGCAGGAAACTTCAATCCTAACTTCTCTTCTATGTGTTCAAAGAAACATGACTAAATTTAGCCCAAGTGGGTTTGCCTCCTTGAGAATGCATACTGTGGGAGATGACAAAACGAATCGGTTAATGCGTGAGCATTCCCTGGCTACTTCCCAAGGCATATTCTTCGGTCTGTGAGGTTGTGCCTTTCCCATAGGAATAGGGCTTGATAGTAAATACATGGGAAACACTTGGTGGTATATAGTGAGCAACAACTCGAACCAATGACTTACTAAATGTGCTAGGGCATGAACCCCCCATCCTTTTGAGCATATACCCGGTACAGAACCCTCGACCTACAATGTTTACAGAACTCAAACCCTGATCTTCCCACGTGTGTAAATACGGAACCCTCGATGAACTTTCAAACTAAATATATTGCAACCCAAACCCCAATCACTTCAGGAGCATAGGGTATTGAAAGCCTGACCTTCTAAGTAAAACCTGTGGCTTATGGTAAATGTGTTAGACTTGAACACAAAACCTTCCAAGCATTTAGGGTGTCAAAACCTTGACCTGCAAGATATCGAGGAACAAGACCAAACCTTCAAAGCATGTAGCGTATCGATCCCCTCGAGCTCTCAATCCTTGACCTCTGAAGTATAAAGGAACCTGAACACTGAACCTTCCAGTGTGTAGCGTATCAACCACCTGACCTCTGCATTATAGGAAGACTCGAGCCTCCGAACCTTACAAATATGTCTGTGTATTGAACCTTCAATCCTCTCAGCGTGTAGGCAATCATAACCTCGTCTTTTAAAGCACTCAGGCACTCTAACACCAAACTTTCCAGAGTGTATAGTACCAAACGCTCGACCTGAGAACCTACCAAACGCTCGACCTCAGAACCTTTCAAGCCTCCAGGTCAAGGGTATCGAACCTGCCTCTGAAGCAAAACCCATAACATATTACACCAAATGTGTAAGAACACGAACTGTCCACCTTTCCGATTATGTAGTCTATCGAACCCTTGGCAGCTGTGTATACAGGCACTGTAACACCGAACATTTTAGGTGTGTAGTGTAGGGTATCAAAATGTTGACCCGAAATACAAGGGACCTTTATGAACCCCAAAACTTCCAAATGCAGAGGCTGCGAAACCCTAGCTGACACGTGCTTCATACATTCACAATTTCATGACAATCAGCAATAGTTTCGCACAGATTGGGCATGGGACAAGATCAATCACATTAGATACTATCATATCGTGCATCACAGTTGTAACGAAACCATTTTTTCTGTGAATTGACCATTATACAGCTCTAATTAAGGCTTTGTAATGTAAGTTGTGTCTTGGCTTTGTACTGTTCTTGCCATGCATTAACTGCTATTTCACTACAGGTATTTATTTTCTTTACTGGTGTTTTTATTTCATTCATTGTAGTCCACCTGACACAGCTTGACATAAGCATAGGTCGGCGAACTCACTTATGAGTCGACTCACTAGGTCTCTTTTTCAGACTCAGATCTAGCCATGAGTCTGAGTCTGAGTGAGTCCGTGCGAGTAATCTTATGGTGAATTTATGTCCGAGTGAGTCCGGCTGAAGAAAATTTTCGTGAGTGTGAGTCCGAGTGAGTTCGGCTCAGGAAAATTTTGGTCAGTCTGAGTCCGAGTGAGTCCAAAAAGCAAGATATATTTCTTGAGTGAGTCTGAGTGAGTTCCACTTTTTTTTGCAGACCTATGGTGCAATCTACTCTTCTTCCGCCTTACTATCAGCCTTATCTGGATTCACGTATATACTCACGTCTACTCACTCGTGTTCCAAAGCAGTGTCGTTCGGTACACCATTTCAATATTTATTGTTCAGAGGCAGGAATTACGTAGGGTACGTACCTTGACCCCCCACCCCCTACGCCAACTCTTCCAGGGAAGTTCCTAACCTTATGTTGTCATGTCTTTCAAGAAAACTGACCTTTTGGTTTGCGAGCACTCATAACTCGTATTCGAAGGTACTAAATCAAAAGGTGCCAAGAAGAGCACCAATTGTGTGAGTTATTGGTGTTAAAGAGCGTTGACACTATGGCTGAAGAAGCTAATTCTAGGTTAACGGACTCATGAGTCGACTCACTCAGACTCAGGTCAAGCTGTGAGTCTGAGTCTGAATGAGTCCGGGCAGGAGCGTAAGCAGGAATTTTTTTTCTGAGGCGCGCACCTCCTTTATTTAGAGAGGGGGCTGGGCAGGCAGATGTGGTCGGGCGCCATTTCGTGCTCTATATGCCATAGCGAAAAACAATTTCAAGGGGGGGTGGGCAAGGGCCCGGTGTGCCACACCCCTGGCTGCGCCACTGAGTCCGGGTGAGTAATGTTTTGGCGAGTTAGAGTCCGAGTGAGTTCGGTTGAAGAGAATTTTCGTGAGTGTGAGTCCGAGTGAGTCCTGCTCACAAAAATTTTGGTGAGTCAGAGTCCGAGTGATTCCTAAGCGCAAAATATATTTTATGAGTGAGTCTGAGTGAGCTCCATAAGTTTTGCCGACCTATGAACGTAAGTATACTGAGCCACACTAGCATAGGCACAAATGTTTTTCGGGGGGACAGGGTAGGGTGTATACCCTTTATGCATGCATCTACGTTCATGCCTGCGTTTGTATGTGCGCTTGTAAATACATACAAGCGAAAGAGAAAATTTTCGGAGGCGGGTGGGGTGGGGTGTTGAACCATCCATCCCCCACCCCCAGGCTACGCCAGTGCTGAGATATATATTCTTGCACTTTGTTGTATTTGGCGACAACTAGGAATAATAACTGCTGGTTGCATGCATTCCATACAATATCTAGCCTACGCACGCTTGACATACCGATTGAGGGACAGTATAGGTCAGTTTGTGAACAAATAATTCCAAAAACAAATAACGCTATACGCACGCGCCGTATGCTATGCAGTGCATGATATGTCGATATACTGTGCAAACTGAAAGCCGCATTACTACGGCGTCGCATTCCCGAAAAAAAAATAATAATGATTCCATGGATGCAATGCTTAAACCCAGAACGCTAGCAAAGCATTCAGTCTATAAATTGAACGGGTTTGTCTACGTGACAAAAGCTGCTCGTAGCATGATAGCGCGTAGCTATCACACGCCGCAGGCACTCGGCGATGCCGTAGGAACACCGATAAAGTATCACGCATAGATAAGAGCGTGTACGCTTGATGCGTGTGCGCTTTTATCACACCTTTGACTCGACTGTTCGATCCCGGCCGCGGCAGTTGCATTTCGCCTGCATACTGTGCGATTGCACGTTAAAGAACACCACATGATCGAAATTTTCGGAGCCCTCCACTACGGCGTCCCTTATAATCATATCGTGGTTTTGGGACGTTAAACCGGAGATATTATCGTTATTATTTTGCTCGACAGAAATTTAGCAGTGCACGTACGCTACTATCCGCGTCGAGAGCTGCATTCATGTGATCTTGCCCGCCGCCGTTTCCGCAATGCCATTATTATTTACACGCTGAGTCAATTATTGGACAGCCTGTCATGTGCTCCACTATTTGGTATAAATAATATAGCTTGAAGGTCCTGTTCTGGTTACAATCAGCTGTTTCCCTGCAGAGGCCGCCTCACTTCGATCGATGTGTCTTTGAGCAACGCGCTGTGCTGAGCCGCTAAGCTATGCCAAAGGCTAACCTCTGTAGGTCCCTTCGGCGAGCTTCATAGTGGTATCATTGTTGTAGCCCGTAAATCCTCACAGTATTCAACGCCGACGGTTGCAGCGGCACGCTCGGTCGGCTAGCGAAGTCACCATGCAGAGCGGCGCGAGATTGTTCACGACAGGCTTTTCCTCTGAAGCGACGTTTTCGAAGCGCCGCGGGCTTCGTGAACTTCAATGCGAAATAACCCCGATGACGACGTAGAAAATATAAGTATGTATATCTTTTTTATGTGGCGGTGTTTGCATGATGCAAATGAATTAAGAGCGCAGAGCCGATTGCCACACGGAGTTTTCCTTATCACGCGGTGGATGACCTAATCATTTCAGTCACACATATGTTTGCGCGGATCATAATGGGAGCAAAATAATACCAAAGATGGAAGCGTGAGAGATAGATAAATCATAGCACTGTTAAATGTATGCTCAAACAGGCGCGATATCCAGATGCCCGCAGGGGCCATCCTTGTGGCTGCCGGTTGACCGGGCTGTCTTGAAGGCAACTTGCCAACAGGCCATGCTTCCCGCAAGACACAAACTGTTCCAGCAAACGGTTCCCCGTAGCAACATTCGAACATCATGCAAAGACCTGCTGGTCACTGAACGTTGCCAGTACAAACTGCAGAACGTGGGTTCAGAGACGTGCTGGTACTGGAAGGTTACCAGCAAACTGCATGCAAAGGCCTGCGGGTACCGGGACATTGCCGGTAAAAATTCTATAACTCCAGCAAGACATCCTGCAGGTCCAGCAGACCCCCTCTGCTGGGATTTTTGATCGGGATGAGGCTGCGAAATATGTCGCTGTGAATATACGAGAGCATCTTCATGTTTTATTGTCGATTCTGACCCTAACATGGGAACTTAGGAGGAGGAGGGGAATGACGACGGTACGAATGCATGCTCTCTGCTAACGATAAAAAAACGTGCAACGAAAGGAACGTGGGTAAGATAACTTCTGTTTTGACTCAGGAAAGCAGCTTTGTTTCGAAAATGGCAAAGACATCAGCATAGTTGCCATGCTGACGAAAGACTACCCAGTTGAGTCACTATGCTAGCTATCGTGGTGGCCATTCACTGAAAACAAAAAAAAACGCAGTGCCACTGTCCTCCTTCTTCATCCGCAGTAACAATGCCATGAGGGGGTTTGAGCTCTACGATCACGCTCCGAATGACTAGAAAATGTTCATCCCTGAGAAAAAGTGGTACCAGCCCCTATTTACCTAGATGATCAAAATAGCCGCAGACAACGCATAAAGGGTCTGCTACCACGCTGGAGGTTTTAGCAGACCCTCTACGCATTGACTATTGTCCTTTAGTCGCATAATAGCAAAACACTGACTGCACCTTGTTGTACCCAACAGAAGTATCAAAGATCTCCAGCGTCCACTGTGCTTGCTATTATCCTCTATCCATACGGACATTTTCACAGGAAGCTGGCAAAACAGTTGAATTCGGCCACAATATACCAAAATTAGGTCGCCAAAAAGCTGACGTTACGCTTTTCATGAAGCACTAGTCCTTGACTTAGTTGCATGGACCAAGATAACTTTCTTATTAGTTTGGCAAGGGCCCAGCGTACTCGCCATTCTTGCATCAAGTCAGCTTGCCGTTTGCTATCTCGAAGGCCCAGCGTACTTTTTATAGTACAATATCTTAACTCCTGAAGAAATACACGTAACGCTATGAAAATTTGCACGTGTAGTTGACTAGAGTGGTTAATTAACTATGCAAAATATGAGTAAAACCGCACCAGTAGTTCATCCGAGCGCCCTAATGGGTTAATGTAATAGATTTGTTGTTTGTAATAAGGAAATAAAGCAAGTGTTGGCCAGTGCTAACCCATGTAATGTCTAGGTTTGAAACGTCAGTGCCGCTACAATTTATTTTTTATACATGTTTTTTTTCTTTTTTACAGGTGATTATAGTACGTGAGAGCCACAGACACAGTTTTCCCGCGGTAGCTGCAAAGAAATGCCTGCGCACCCGAAAGACAAGGAAAACGCACACGTTAACATGCTGGAAGGACGTTTCGGTCAATGTCATATGGGCAGATAGAACACAAAAGTGCCGTGGCGATCGGACGTCCTTCTATGATGGCGATGGCCAGGCTTCTGCGATGGTCAGAGATTGATGTTTTCGAGACTCCTGGCATATTGCACGCTAAAGCTACACTCCGGTGCACATTTTGTGTCGTGTAAGAATCAACGAAACCAACATCACAGTGGATCGTTTTTATTAATGATTATATCTGCAAAATCAAAACATTGCATCTACAGGACAAGCATAGACTGAATTGTAAGCATGTGTGCGTGGCGCTAGTTTGAGGATGGAGATCTTCTGTACAGTCCATACGCATAGAACTGAAACTACTTACGGGTGATTGTGATATTTAAACGTAACATTAGTGTTGAAGCCATCAGCAGTACTGGGTTTTGCCATAGCCCTGACGCAAGTAATATCCGGTTGTCATACGGCATAATCAGAACTGATTCTTATCAGATTGGATGGAATTTCCCCGCTGGGTTTAAGGCTCTGCAATAAAAATTTATTCCGAATTTATCAAGAGCTGCTAAATGCAGCACAGAATGGCAGGTAGTTAGGTGGCGAGATTTAATCACACAAATCGCACGTATAAACTATCAGATCGCAAAGATGGGCAGACTGGAGATCATTGGGCAACACCTGCGTGCAACAGCGAGGAGATATAATAAATTGACGGATATTACGACCTTTGAGATTGTTTGCAGAGGCGGTGTAACTTCAGAATTTGGGCTATTTTCAACGAGTTTGCTTATCTGCACATACCAGTTGCTATGCCGGTGTGGTTTATGCCAAGTTCGCCATTATTCACCACTTTCACCGTTGGAAAAATGGCAGATAAGTTATTTTGACAAGCTTAGCTAAGTAAAGCGGTGAACACAGTCCATTAGAATATGCGCTTTATTATACGCCGTAAAAAATATTTCAGCTCATTAAAGGCACGGTGGTTATCTTCGCACAGGCTACATATTTAGCGTCCATTATTCTTGGAACGGCAATAGAAAACTTGTATTTGGCTTAAGTGTACCAAGTGTGACCGCGGTTAAAATATGGCAGGAATTCATTCTCTGCTCGTTGACTGTGGCCGCATGTTGTGCGTATTTCTTACAGCTATTGTACGCATTGTAATGTTAACTGAATGAGAAATATATTAGTCAATCAGCAGCAAGAATAAGTTCGAAATAAAACTAAAGAAAGCAGCAAAATTAACGAATCAGCAGCGAAACTCAACAATGACAACCTGACGGTTTCTGGCTACGAGAAAAGTTTACCTTGTTAACTTTATGCTTTTGTCGCTAGGAGTGCTACAAGAGTAAATCACCTGTCATATTCGCACATGGACTTTATCTCGAGGCACAATTACCTTGCCGCATATCGACGAGCACCGAGCTTTTCACTCAACTGGGTATACTTAACACCCTGGAAGAAATAGCCGAAGCACAACGCATTTCCCAGATTGAACGCCTGACGACCACCACGACGGGAAGACAAATTATGAACCAGCTTGGCATAACTTACCACAAAGAGCACGGCGAGAAAATTCAAATCCCCAACGAAATCAGGGACACCATTACGGTGGCAAATATACCTCGAAATGTGCACCCCGACTACAACCGAGGCAAAATAAAGGGAAGAGCGGGAGGCTTTGCTTCGTTCTTTCGCCAGGGCGAGGAATGCGTGCTTTGTCGACGCAGCCGAATATCCCGACGGCCCTAAATACACTGCCGTAGTAATAGACACATACTCCAAAACCAGAATCGCATGCAGCGTCCGCGCGGAACACTCGGAAATCATCGTGAACTTGGTTGACAGCGCAACACTAGAGACATGGACACCAGGAAGGAGCAAACGAACATACTTACTGCAACACTCGGAAATAAAGGAGGAAGTAACCATCGCACTGGCCCTGACAGATCACGAATGCGAAGTCGTCCTATGTGACTCCCAAACAGCAGTAAAAGACTACGCCAAAGGTAGAATTTCCAAGAAAGCCCTGGCCATTCTGGCGAAAGCGGGCCGGCCCCAAAGCGCCAGCTCGACCATCATATGGTTCCGCGCTCACGTCACCAGGGAAGGTGACGCGCTCCCGAATCTAAACGAGACGGCACACCTGACGGCGCGAGACATGACCCGCCGCGCCGAACAGGGCCACGCCTCTCGCACAATATGGCACACACCTCGCAGAGAACGGGATAGGCTCACTAGCTATAATGAAACAACAAAAGCATATCTTAACTCCAGAAGGATATTCCCCCCCCGCCAAGTCCCAAACTAAAGAGGAGGTAGGCCGTCGCCTGGAGGCAGCTCCAGACGAACACCTTTCCTAACCCATTCCACCTAAAACGTATATACCCGGACAAACATCAGGACGACACGTGCAAATTGTGCCAGGAAGGACCAGCAACAATCAAACACATGTTGTGGGAGTGTAGTATAATTATCAGAATGATGACAGTTATTCCGGAGACCCTGTCGTCGAGGTGGGCCACCGCTCTGCTCAGCTCAGACCTCGGCATCCAACGTGCGCAGTCCAGCAAGCCTGTGAGGCGGCGTTGAGGCAAGCCTTGACGTTCCCCCGTGGGAGACCTAAGCCCGGGTCGCGTTAAACCTTGCCGGACGTTTAATAAAGTTGTATCCATCCATCCATCCATCCAAAGTTTTCATGAAAAGACAAAGAATCTCCTTGTCAGTGTTTCGTTATGGACTTGAGGATGGTTGCGTATATGGCAAAATTACATGTGTCATATACGGTGCCATACCAATTTTTAATAAAAAGTATCGACAAATATGAGATATTCATCATAGAACTTCTACGGTGATACTGAATGCGAGGACGCCTGCGCAGAAAACACGAGTAACATTTGACCAGAACTTCGCACGAAAAAAAAAAATCTCTTCAGGAAAAAAAACGCCTAGACAAATGAAGAGCCCGAGTGCACGAAACATTCCTTGCATGGAATACGTGTGCGGCTTACCTTAGTGCTGAAGTAGGAGCAACCTATTCTTCGGCTCTGCAATGACTACACCAGGAAGTACCGTAGGGATCGCCCCGAAAAATGGACTTTGGTTAACTTTTTTTTTCTTGGGCCTTTCTTCATAAGCTTCAGGTGTATGCACTTTTATGAAGAACAAAAAAAAACAATTTCTCTTAGACCCCGCTGGTGTTCGTATCTTTGTATTGAAAGTGATGACGTGACAGTGTTCTACTTAACAAATGTTGATATCACTACAGGGCGGCTGTTCACAACTACAGCACTATGAAAGGTAGTACTTGGTGTGGCCGACCGAGACGCGTGCACGTTTCTGTTTGCGCGAATATTCCATGATTATTGGTTTTAGTACGCTAACGCTTTATGCGGCTAACGCTAACGCGTAATGCCGCATAAAGGGGCGGATGAATCTGTGAAAGTTGCACATCTTCTCGAAGTAGGAGTTTTTAGATGTGAAGCATCTTATGGCGAAGCTTAATCCGGTGGTGGTGGTGGTGGTGGTGTGCCGGCGTGACCACCCTTACTGCGCATGCGCAAACCTTTCAAAAAAAAAATAAAAAATAAAAAAAGCCTCCTCTCCCCCTCTCTCTCTCTCTCCTCTAGGCATCCCTCCCCGCGGCAACCACACCCCCTCACTGCGCATGCGCCTCCCCTCCTCTCTCCCCTCCTACGCTCCCCCCCCCTCTCTCCTCTAGGCATCCCTCCCCGCGCTCCCACTGCGCATGCGCGTCCCCCCTCTCTCTCCCCTCTAATACGCTCCCCCCCCTCTCTCCTCTAGGCATCCCTGCCCACAGCGTCCACACCCCCACTGCGCATGCGCGCCCCCCCCCCCTCTCTCTCCTCTCCTACGCTACCCCCCCCTCTCTCGCCTCGAGACGCCGACGCAGGCAGCGTCTGCTAGCGAGTTTCTTGGTTGAAAAAACCGACTGCTCGCGCTGCACAACCGTTCATTGTCGATCCCGTATATATGGCAATGGATCTTGACCTCCAATGTGGTGCCGGTGGGATATTTCTCCTGTGCGTTGTTGAACAATAAAAATTCGCAGCGTGCGCGTTAACTAAAAGCCGACTGCGGGTCTCTGTGTCCAGTCGGAGTCTTCTGTCTCTCATTCCCATTAGCAGCGATTGGCATGTTCCAGTAGGAAACACCGCTCCATCACTGCGTGCTTTGCGCCTCCTCAGTTTTCTCTCCTGCGCAACGCTGCGATAGCGCCAGCGTCAACGCCACCGCCAGTGTAAGCGTTAGCGCCCGCTGCTTCACATCTACACATGGTTCCCTTTAGCGGGAGATGGTGTAATTTTTATTCAACAATCAGGCGAAACTGACATTCTTATTGCCACATTTTATCACATTTTGATTATTTGTTCTTGTTCTTACAAGCACTAAATGAGTTACAGAGGCAAAAAAGAATTGGGGCACCCTTAAGCTTCGCCTATACGGGTTGAACGCGATAGCGATATCCAGTTCCTAGTGCATACTTGAACCACTTAGTGCATACTTGCTATGCGCACTACGTGGTGTGAAGCGAATACGTGCACTATCGTGTGTGCCTTTTGTAATGGGTGGACGGTTTTAAACTACGGAGTCTTATTGATAGTCACATGTTCTGGCGCCCGATGGCATGACAGGACGTGTGTGTTTGTGAAGCATGAAAGCTATTTTCACTGCATTTTCAAGCAGAGGCATGGCTGTGTGATAGAACACCTGCTTGCTGCTTTGACGTTCTGGGTCGATCCTCACTCAGACCCGCTACATTTTATTATTGATTTTATTTGCATATTTCTGAATTTTTCGCTCACGGACAAGACGATGATTTTTCGCTCACAACCAACAACTCACACCGACGCCGAAGCCGGAATTTCTGCGAAACGAGCTCATTAACGCTATCGCTTTAAAATATCAACTATTTGTTTACTTAGGGCAGCAAATGATATACGAGGTGAATGGTTTTGCTCAGGGTGTAGGTAAGGGTCGATAATTTGACTTCTATCAACCCAATCATTTCACATCAGGCAGAATAGAACATAAACACGCAGTTTGAATACAACAATGCTGCACACTGCCACTGCACTACAATGCGTGCGTTCCGCGATTGGTTTTAATATGTACGTTGCTCTTTAGCGTGCTATAAGCTTAAGATTCAAGATGGATGCTGTGCTTTCCAGTGGTATTTTTGTGATCTTCTAAAAGATAGCGTTTGGGACGAATACTTATAGCGTCAAATGAAATAAAAAAAAATTAAAGTACCAGAAACAACCCCGATATGTCATAATTTTCCATCAAAAAGATGACGGCGCAACTATACCTTCGAATCATGCGGCCGCTAAAATTTCGCGAATAAGTGGTATAATAATGAACTAAGAGCGAACAGAACAACCACTTTCACCAGTTTGGGTTTCTCACTCAGCATCTACATGTTTCTCTGTCGCGCAGAAGGGTAGGCATTACCCGTGGTCGGGACCAGGCCCATATCAGCAGTATAACGCGATACCAGTGATTACTTTATCGACGCGCACCCAACGATCGAGCAAGGCTTCCTCCACATGCCATTCGTGCCAGTTACTCGCAGGTGGTGGGGTGCGTAAGCGCGGAGCGAAGTTTTGCCCAACGTTTATTACCAATGACGAGGTGCAAAAGTACTCGATGCGCGCGAAAACTGCGCGGCAAAAACCGCATCATCGCAGGGCCATGGCACCGTTTCGTAGTGCGTAGGACCAATGGGTGAGCTCAGTGCAACGTCATGTTTCGCATGGGCAACATTACGTCACTTGGCTCACGAAGAAAATGGACCGACTCTGGGCAGAGAAGCGGTAATGGTTTTTCTAAATAGAGAGTCTGTGATCGCAAATGTGATAGCCGCGGCCTTCTGAATTATAGAGCTCACTCGCTATCACACTACACTTAAAACTCGATCTTGCGAAACCCGCTTTTTCGAAGTTCTGTCTCCAGCGAATAAATTTCCATTCCCTTGACGATTCCCGGCAACACATCTACACAGATTCACGAGCGGTGGTCCGAGCCTTTGCGTCCGGATCAATATCGGCTGAGGTAATTAGTATATTAGGCCATAGGGATATTTCTCCTCACACCATCATTTGGTTTCCGGCTCACCTCGGATCACATCTGGCCTCCATGGCAAACCTAAACGAGATCGCCCACGCCCGAGCACGCGAACTTACTCACCATGCTGGGCAGCCTGGGGGGATCTTCAAACTCCAACCTAGCGGTCTTCAGGGATATTCTGCTAACTTTCAACGAGGTGACTAAACATTACCAGCTGGGCAGAAGGGTCTTCCCCCCTTCCTCATGTGAAACTCTCTAGAGCACAAGCATCTACCCTCCGCATGCTTCAAACCAGGTCATATCCAAACCTTCATTCCCATAGCCAGTTCATAGAAGACATTGATCCAACATGCCCAGATTGTGGCTCCGCATCTACGTTAGACCACATGCTCTGGCAGTGCCCCTCATTACAGAGTTCTCAACGCACCACCGAAGAGGAATGGAGCTCTGCGCTACGGAGCTCAGAACTTTTACATGAACTCAGGGCTGTCCAGAGGGCTCACGACGCGGCGATGAGGCTCGGCCTACCCGTCCAGACGTGGGAGCGGCCCGCTGCTCTACCGCCTTGAGCGGTAGTGTTCCTCAGGACCTCAATAAAGTTCTGTGTGTGTCTGTCTGTCTGGCTAATACACTTAGGGATCAGCGTTGTTATCAACTCGAAGTAACGAGCTAAGTTAACCTCGAAATCTGATTTAACTAAGTTTTTCATTAAATAACCATTTGAAATGTGTTGATTTTTGTGCTAATTTAACCGAGACGCGTTTTTCTTCTAGTGTGCCCTCTGACACTATAGCTTTATAACATCTTTACGCCATGTTAGCACCCTAGCTCTATTGTGATGAGGCTACAAGCCACGGTCATACGCCGAACAGCGGCCTTGGCAGTCGGTATTGATCATACGTATAAAGGATGGTGCTACAAGCAATCTCGTTTGATTTGCTTAATTACTGGTTCATCTGGCGAATAGCTCTTGTCTAATTATCTTTTTTTATTTCGAAGGCCTGCTCTTACAGGGCTCGAATATTCTTTCCTGGGCTTGTAGGCACAATCACTGCATTCGTTATCCACGTCATCGCATATCGGTAGCCTATCATAGCTTCGCTCGACCATCTACTTGGCCTGCATCGCCTAGACATGGTGCCCCCCTATGGGTGGACCACCTACGGACCGCCCTCGCGGACTTATAAGACGTGCCACAATGCCCTGGTAGCTTTTGTTTATCGCTATGTTACAATTTTAGATTTCAGAAGACTGAGGCATTCCATTTTTGGTCTTGCAAAATTCCTCATTTAACGAAATAATTAGAGGGTGGTCACAACTATAATAAATTGACTTTCATTTATAACTGTGTGATAATGGATCCCATAACATTCATTTGCAACAAGTGGCAGGTATAAAAGGGCTTCATCGTCAAACCAATACATGAAAACTGGCTGCAATTTTTACCTCCTTTGCTTTTTGAAACTCGCCAAGCTTGTCCTCATTGGCCCAGTCTGGCTTCTGGCCTGATGAATCCTCACGGCAAAGAGCAACTCCCAGAAGAGAGAAAAGGATGAGAACTTTCATGGTGACTGTTATCGGTGTCCCGCTGCAGATGGGATGCTTGGCAGGTTGAAGCTTCACAATTTATATGTTTCCGTTCTGCAGTATGAACAATGGTAAAGTACATGCACACCTCCACGTAAACGAATATCGCAATAAACATATTAAGAGTGGTATTCTAATCGTCAAATTGTTCAACAAAACAATACTGTGTTCTGCGCACGAGATTTGTTTCTTGCTTTTTTAGCATGCGTGTGCGCCAAGCAGGGGGAAATACATGCATTCTTCTTTTTCTTCTCTTTATGCCCGAATTGTTTTGACATTCAAAAAGTCTAACAAAAAAAGTTATTTCTAGTTGGTTTCAGTGTGGATTATTCTATGCCTTCTAGACTTAGGAATCACGTTCCTCGGTTTGTTACGCGTTATATTTTCGCTCTCAACACTGTTGTAATAAATGCTTTTGGAATATCTTTCCTGTTTTATTCCTTTGCTGTTTCGTGTTTTCAAAATGTTTTTCCATTGCTGGCCACTTTTCTCCTCTGTATTTAACCAATTAAATATCAATCGAAGGTCTCACTGACAGTATTTACTTTGGGACCTCCTTCTGTAAAAGTTCTGGATTACGTCACTTGTCCTCTTATGATTTCACGATGATATTTAGGTTCCTTCAGGCTTCCTTGCAATAAAGCATTAACTTACGCCTACATTAAATTTAGTGGCGTTCCAGGTTTATCTCTCAATATCCAATAACACTGTTTGCCATTAGAGAGGGCTCACAAGGAAATATATCTTGGTGGTGTACTTATACGAAAATCTTGCTCCCGGAATCACGATGCCATATTGCTTATTTTTTGAGCGGAAATTATTGCAGGACCGTATATTTATAAGAAAGGCAGGCATAGAAGCAAAGACACGAGAGATGAGGTTACAACAGCACAAACGCCACCGATTAACTAAAAATTGGGGGGACCCTTAAGCTTCGCCTTTAAGAGCTGAACGCGATAGCGATATCCTGTCGCTAGTGCGTACTTCAATGACTTAGTGCATACCATGTAATGGGTAGCATGCTTTAAACCACGAGCAATTATGAGCGGGAATTGTTTTCTAACTTGCTATGCACCCACTACGTGGTCTTAAGGGAATGCGCGCAGTAAAGTGTGTGCCTTTTGTAATGGGTGGTCGGCTTTGAACCACGATGTCACTATGATATTAACGCGATAGCGTTTAAGAGCTCGTTTCGCAAAAATTCCGGTGTCGGCGTCGGCGTCGTTGGTTGTGAGCGAAAAATCATCATCTTGTGCGTGACCGAAAAATCGAGAAAGATGCAAATAAAATAAATAATAAAGGTTTCCGGGTTCGAGTGAGGATCGAACCCACGCCGTCTGCGTGGCAAGCAGGAGTTCTACCACACAGCCATGCCTCTGCTTGGAAATACAGTGAAGAGAACTTCCTCTGCTTGGAAATGCAGAGGAAGTATAAGATGTAATATCCCAGGAATATTGCGTGGTACAAGCGTACATTGCCATCGGGCGTCAGAATATGTGACTATCATACCGATTTCGTAGTTTAAAGCCGGCCACCCATTACAAACGGCACACACCTTAGTGCGTGTATTCCCTTAACACCACGTAGTGCGTGCACAGCAAATATGCACTGAGTGGTTTTAGTAGGCACTTGGGACAGAATTTCGCTATCGCGTTCAACTCTTAAAGGCGAAGATTAAGGGTCCCCCCAATTTTTCACATGTTCGTTGCCGTCATGCCCCGTATATGTAATGTATATTTATAAATATAAAAGCCACGAAGAAAAATAATTCAGAAAAATATTTTGCGACGCGCGGAATCGAACGGGTGACTTCTCGCTCAGCAACACGTGGTGCAAACCGCTATGCTACAGAAGCGCACGCCCATCGGTATGCTAACGACGAGCTATTTACATGCAGAATTCACCGCTTGTAGTACGCCGATATCGGGGGGAATATCAGCGTGTTCTCTGCCTTACCAGAAAACTAGCGAGATGGCGCGAAGTGCGCGCTGGGTGCCACTCGTTTCAACCTGCCGTTTGCCCTCGCGGCGTAGTCGCCCGTGCCCGCGCGCGCGTGTGCTCGCGTGCTTATTTTGGTATGGAGGACGGGGATAGTTTTACGACGTGTACTTTCGCCGGAAAGATTGCGTTTAGGTTACAGATCGCACAAAGGTCACTTATAGAAGCGCGCTGTTCAAACACAGTGAAGTAACAACTGTGCGTATGTTTCATGCGCCCTTTGTGTGTGAGCAGAGCGTTAAGTGTCGAGCTGTGAACGTTGTTAGTTCGCGCTCGTCCTCTGTTTTCTCTTTGCGTGCGTCGTTTGCGGTTGAGCAGTGAGCTCCAAATTTCGAGCTGCTTGGCGTTTTTTATTCACATACACACATGTTTCGACTATAGCAACGGTTTTCTATAACCTTGTGAACAGAGAGTAAGAGTCGACGTCAAATCTAGGCCCTAAAATCCATGATGTGCACGTTGAAGTCACCGAGTAGTATAAAGGGTTTTTTGCTTGTAGGTGTTTTGTATTGTTCTTTCACAATTATGATTGATAATAGTGTAGTGTTAAACTTTTTTTTACATATTTTTAGATTGTCGGGTGCTAAAATGTTATTGTTTTGTGTTTTTATGGTGTTGTGGCCATTTATGTTGTCCTGGTTAACAGCCTTTTACTTCGTTATTGTTAACCTTTGGTTTTGATATATGCTTTGATTGATGGGTAAATAAACGGCAGTGTTTTTACGGCGTTGTGGCGTTTTACTTTGTTCTGGTTAACAGCTTTTTTATTTTGTTCTTGTTAACCTTTTTTAACCTTTTTCTCGGTGCTCTGCCATGACGAACACAGCGGACACGAATGCGGAGGGACAAGCCTCGGCCTTAAGGTGCTTCATCCCTTAAAAAAAGGAGCAGCAAATCATGCGGTAAGTAGCGTAGAGTCTGATCCCTATAGGAAAATGACCTGAGTGGTGACACATTTACTATATTAGGCAGTCGCTGAAAGCACCTAAACTGGACGATGAATGCAGTGTACGCTCGGATAAGTTGCAGGATGATTGAGTAAAGTAGATGATGATGCAGCACATCAGAAGCAAAAAAGGTACAAATAGACATGGAGCCCTCTATCTAGAACAGGGGTCTCAAACACGCGGCCCGCAAGCCGGATGCGGCCCACGTACACTTCGCCATTCGATACCGCGAGATGCGGGTCAGCAGTTGAGTACCATAACCACTAGACAACCATGGCGCTTTGCTTATGCAGTAGACACTAGGGGTTGTAAAAACCTTACATCGTGAGGCCAGAACAAGACACTTCTGCGAATATACACGAAAAATTGTACCGCTGATCAATACCTTGAGAGGGCACTTTTTAGTATATTTGAAGATACAAAACAGCCGTGTGTTATATTTGACGGCTGCATAAAAGCCCTTATTTCTTGTAGTCGTACTCCTTAAGAACAAATACGAATTCAACATGTTCAACAAATTCTTCTCGATAAATATAACTTAGCCTGGGAACGGACAGAGACCGCATGGTTAGTTACGAGGAAATTACAAAACACTACAGACTAGGAAGGGCCCGCTTTCCCCCGGCACACATCTCGCTAAGCAAGCAGCAGGCGACGGCATGGCGCCTCTTACAGACGAACACTTTCCCGAATCGGGTCGCTTACCACTACTACTATCCGGAGCTATATTCAGATCGGTGTAGGTTTTGTCAGCAAAGGGCGGACCTAAACCAGATACTGAGGGCTCGCGACAGATCGGAAGCGCAAAATAGAAAATACAGTAATGGAGAACAGTGGGAGACCACACTGCTGAGCCCGGACCCTGAAGTGCAACTCCAAGTCCTTCGGCAAGCCGAGGATGCCGCCAGAGCACAAGGTCTCATGGCTGCCACCTAGAGAAGGGAGCCCATTCTTCCCAGTCTTGCCGTTTTTTTAATAAAAGTTATTTCCTCCTCCTCATAGAATACGCATTAAAGTTGACGCGCCGATCATACTATATCTGCAGGTTGATGTAATTGGCGAATACAGTCCCACCTTATCACTCATTTATCTTGTACTTGGCGTTAAGTGCGGACTAAACGTTTTATTTGCTCATGCTAAGAAATTATTTTGCTCAGTCTCTCCATCTGAGCAAGCAAACATTGCATTTGCGAGTAATCAGTGAGAATAGTACTTGCATTCAAAATCCTTTTAGATATTTTTCTTCTGTGTTTGTAGCCTATCACTTATTGAAGAGTATCATCCTGAAGATGAAGCCAAGTGCCATTCGATTCATGCTGGCTGCATTCAATTTCTGTCTAACACAAGCTGAGATGTTAGCACACGTAAGGGCTGCATTATAACGGCCATGGGGGTATAGGTTTTAGAGTGCTCGACTGTGGCTCCGAATGTCGAGGGATGAAAGCATCGCCGCGGCGGCCGCATTTCCACGAATTTGAAATGCTAGAGGCCCGTGTACATAGATTTAGGTGCAGGTTTAAGAACACCAGACAGTGGAAAATTTCGGAGCCCTTAATCGTATCGCGCTCTTCGGACGTAAAACTCCAACAATTATTAGTAGTATCAAGCTGCGCACTAACCCCATTTGAAGAGCAGCGTCTTCCACGCTTTATCGTGTTTCTTGGAGCGCAGCTTAATTGCTATGTCATTGAGGCCAGCATATATACAATATCGCGTTCATTTTGGGGCACCAATCTGACCACTGGCTTTCATAGAAGGTCCTCTCTTGAGAGCAGTGCAGCATCCCGAACTCAGGTGTCCTTTATCCCTCGGTACAAATTATCTCTTGCAGAAAAGCTTACCACCATCCGGAATTCCCCTTTAACTCTTCAACATTCCCAATGAAAGAAATGTTTGGAAAGACATAACGCTTGCTTTTGGGTGGGTTGCAGTTCCATAACTGCAGCAAGTGGTGGCGCGACACACGTAACACTAGAACCACGTTAAGCAAATGGAGTGCTTTTCATAATCCAATTCCTTTATATATCTTGCTAGAAGCGTCTACCTGTCTCTTAACGCATATCATTCCTTTTAATCTGTCCTGTGTGTTGCAGCGGCTGTGTTGTTTCTGGCTTTATTCTAGTGTGCGTGCTCTAAGCGCTCCATATTCTGTCAAAAATGAATTTAAAGAGTCCCGATACTCCATCTTGCAGTTTCGCAAGACACACATTGGCAACTCAAAGCCTATGCCATCTTAGCTCCACTTTCAAGCTCTTCCACTGCCACATCTAGATTTCCTATCAGATGTCGCTCACTTTTTTGCGGTTACAACTATTCCATGGTAAAATACATCCGTTCCAGGTGTTTCAGGTGATATTTCCTGCATGGCTTATTCGAAAATCAGCCAGGCTCATGTAGCTAGGAAAGAAAGCCCATTCATCTGATAGCGGCAGTTAATTATGCGTCGAAACAGTCGTTACATCTTGTAACTCTTCATACAATTGCATTTTGTAGCTGGCATGTCGTCGACTGAGTTACTAGAATTTTAACGCGATAGCGTTAAAGAGCTCGTTTCGCAGAAATTCCGGCGTCGGTGTCGGCGTCGTTGGTTGTGAGCGAAAAATCATCATCTTGTCCGTGACCGACAAATCATCATCTTGTCCGTGACCGAAAAATCGAGAAAGATGCAAATAAAATAAATAATAAAAATTTTCGGGTCCGAGTGAGGATCGAACCCGGGTTGTCTGCGTGGAAAGCAGGTGCTCTACCACACAGCCATGCCTGTTTTTTTTCTTTATTGCAGTGGTGCAAAAGGTACAGCAAGATCACATACACAAAACACATTAGTGTCACACTGATGCAAAGCTGCCTAATCTAGAACTTTTTCATATCGTTAAGCACGTCAAGTAAAGTGACCCAGTCTGGTGGATCAGGCTGGGCTCTCAAGATCTCCCTAATTTGAACGACACTTTCAATGAAATTGTCTCTCGAAGATTTCACATTCACATCTGCATGGCGTACCTGCATTCTCGTTTTCCATAATCCGTGGAGACCCAGGATGATTATCATGTCATATGGGCTTTCTATTGGGACGAACCTTATGCCATAAGGATCCAGAGGTAATTCTTTCTTTAGAGTACGCTGGAGCACGTTCCAGTAAAATACCGCATCCCTGCAATCTAGAAAAGCATGTTCTATAGACCCTGGTTTGTGGCATAATAGGCAATCGGTTGTCCAAGGAATGAAAATGCCTTTTTCCTGAAGCCATGTTTTTACGGGAAGTGTATTCGTATGTAATTTGAAAAAAGAAGCTTTTGGCAGTTGGCGTTATTGGCATTTTCTTAACCCATTTTAAAATGTTTGTCCTGGGTATCCTTGATATGGTAAACGGTACATAGGTGTCGGGATGAGAACTTCGATTAGGGCTTTATAAAGTTTCTTTTTTGTAATAGCACTTAAGTACTCATTAGAAAATCTAACTTTCAACCTTATATATGAGAGTAAGACCTCACGCAAGAATCCGGTCACCGGGCGCCCCCATATCATTACATGAAGAAACTATAAACTCTGGAATTTTTTTTTTCGTAGCCTAATTTGCACAACAGTGCGTAAAAAAGTATCATTCACATCCCGCAGGAAAATAAATCTAGAGACAATCTGGCGCACAAATAAGTGAACAAGGCCAACACCTCCGCGTTTAGCCGGTAGGAACAAGTTAGTTCGACTGGTTTTTTTCCATGTCGATGCCCAAATAAAAACTGCAAATACACGATGTATCTTCTGAATACTAGAACGCGAGGCACATAGGACATTCATCACGTACCATATACGTGACAGTAGAAATACATTACACACTGCAGCCCGCGAGAACACAGATAACTGTCGGCCTTGACATGAATCCGCTTTTTCCTTTAACTGAGGTGTTTGGTCCGTCCAATGTTCGTCAGCATTTTTATCCTTGTCTAGAGGGACACCCAGGTACGTTGTTGGCAGTGTGAACATGCGCAAGCGCGAAAAAAAACCCCGGTGTAGTATCCCAATCACCGTGCCAAAATCCGCAGATTTTTCTGCCAATTTATTTTACAACCCGTATATCAGCAGAACTTTTCAATCACAGTTGTTGCCTCAACGATGCTCTCTTTGTTGGAACAAAAAATAGCAACGTCATCAGCATAAGCGCGAACTTTGACCTGAGCTGTAAGTAAGCTATAACCTCTGATATTTTCGTTCTGTATTATACACAAACAGGGGGGCTCAATATAGACAGCAAATAGCAGAGGCGATAATGGGGCACCCTTGGCGCACTGAAGAACACACAGAAATATTGTCTGTTAGCTCCCCATTAACTATGATCCTAGTAGAGCAATGTGCATATGCCATTTTGACACCATCAGCTATCACACTGCCTACAATCGAGTGCTCAAGTAAGGAAAAAAGAACATCATGAGAAACTAGATCGAATGCCTTCGCAAGATCTAACTGAAGCAATGCTACCCGATCGCCAACTACATCACAAACTTCCAATACACTTCGTGCAGTATGTATGTTCGTTGCAATACTGCGCCATTTAATGCCACATGTTTGATGAAACCCAATAAGCGTTGTAATTACCCTTTGCAGTCTTTTTGCCAACACTTTAATGAATATTTTGTAGTCTACGTTGGTAAGGCTTATGGGTCGATAAGACCCTACAAGCATTCGTTTCTCGGCATCGTCTGTTTTCGGAATCGGGACAATATGCGATGCTCTGAAGGACAAGGGGGCCTGTTTGTGTTCATACGCGTCATTAATAACATTAAACAATATTTGAGCAATCTGCGCCTTAAAGCATTTATAAAAGTCAGCTCCAAGACCATCAGGTCCTGGAGTCTTCCCACTTGGTAGCTTGTCAATAGCATTCTCTATTTCTCGTACCGTAATGGGTGACTCAAGACTAGTCTTAACTTCCTCATCGAGCTTCGGCATACACCGCATGAAAACGTCCCTGAATCGTTCGTCCATGATCTGTTTACAACCAAAAAGCTTTGATTACACACAGCCATGCCTCTGCTTGGAAATACTGTGAAAATAACTTCCTCTGCTTGGAAATGCAGTGAAAATAACTTCCATGCTTCGCAAACGCAAGCGTATTTTATATAGGCGTCGCAATATAACAAGTAATATCCCAGGAATATTGCGTGGTACAAGCGTACATTGCCATCGGGCGTCAGAATATGTGACTATCATAACGATTCCATAGTTTAAAGCCAGCCACCCATTACAAACGGCACACACCTTACTGCGCGTATTCCCTTAACACCACGTAGTGGGTTCATAGCAAGTTCGAAAACATTTCCCACATTTGCCGCGCATAATTTCTCCTGGTTTAAGGCATACTACCCATTACATAGTATGCACTAAGTGATTGAAGTACGCACTGGGGACGGGATATCGCTATCGCGTTCAACTCTTAAAGGCGAAGCTTAAGGGTCCCCCCAATTTTTTAGTTACTAGACGTCTGGGTGAACGAGATAGACGGCTTGGATTTGGCGATGATGGGAACGTGCGCCCGTAGTCCTCAGGAGCGGTGAGTGCGGAAGACTAAGTGCGGGGCGGATAACGCCGATTCATTGTGCGGAAGGGATCGTTGTAAGCGGGATACGGGCTAGAAGACGTAGAGGGCAACTGGCTGCGGCAGTAACGAGCACTGTGTCCTGCACATCCACAGCAGAAGACTTCGGTTGATCATGTGCTGTTCGCCATTCGGACGGATTCGTGGAACGAGGAGGGTATTGACGGCGGCGTGTTGTCGCTACAAAGGCTACAGAGGCATCATTATTGTTCATGGCGCATACAGTGGGAAACACCCACGTTAGCGAATTCTGGCGAACGACGGCCTCGATCAAGGAGACAGCGGGCACCGGTGTGGTGTGTCTCGTTGTACACAGCTTCAACGCTATGATGAAGTACCGTAATATGGTGGCATCCGAAGTGATGTTTCTGTAAAACTCACTTGCAGGCGAGCTCGACGAAAGATGTCTAAGACGGCTCACAAATGATCTTGGTCGGTTGCAAAGTGTGGAAGAAATCATGACATTGCCTAAGTAGCATAAAGGGTGGACCATTTAAAGCCACTTAGCAGAACTCGTCGTAAGCTCAAGGACGGCCGCTGCGTTACAAAGACCAACAGCATGCCACTGAATTGATAGAAGGCATCCTGTGTAATAAATACGGTTTGTGCCTATCAGCAGTTCATCAGGCACCCTGGATATCAAAATGACTGGCTACGTGCTTCTGTTAATATGAAGTATATTGCGGCTATCAAATAACCGCAACACTTCTTTTTCAGGTGGTTCATTCTGCATTCATGCAACAGCAGCTTTTAAGTGGTTGCGCAGCTTTACACAAATATCAAAGGTAGGGGTGGCGGTTTGTTATTTGCACTGAGGTACTCAGTGGTAGCTTTTGCACAGCTGATCAAGTGGACATTTACTTCCAACCAGCACTTGGCATTAGGGAAGGGAGTGGTGTTGCCGTGAGGGCCACCATGATTTACAGCGAGACAATTCGAAGGGCATAATAGTCTTAGAAAGGCAGTGAAATGACAAGCGGAGAAGGAGGAGCAAAAGAGCCACCGTTATACCACTGCACAAAAAGTGTTGCCCACAAAGGGATAAAGGCAATTCTGGCGGGGCAGCCTGACAAAAAAAGTCGTGCCAGAAGTGAGCCAAAATAACGATTTTAATTAATATACCGAGACATAGGCGAGGCCACCCGTCATCCACCAAAGAGAGAGTGGTTATCTCAATCAAAGAACGACGTATCCACACACAAATATGACGACGTCACGCTATGATATTCTTCCGCATTCAATCTTTCTCGGAAATCAATGACAGAGAACAGGCTTCGAAGAAGTTCTTCAATACAATAATTGATTGCGTCTTTCTGTCAAGTGTCATTTAAACGAAGATATCTAAAGACTGTCGTCATTATCTGATAACTCCAGAAGCTTTATTTGAGCTGAAACGGTACAGATATGAACCGATAGTGCAGACACCACAGCTAGAGTTTAAATTTACTGCGATCGGCAGAAAAAACGCTATGACGTCTGAGTGTTAAAAGATGATAGAGCTTCTTTACTATAACTAGGTTGAGTTCGAGAATTTGAGGTGTATTGGCCTGAATTATGCCGTATCAAGGTAGAAAACACAACCCGATAGGTTTTTTAGAGAAAGACCAAGCGCTATATTCAGGAGGTCATGGAGACGTGAAAACTTTTAGGCCAAATCTTGTCATTAGGAAAAATACATAGTAAAAATGCGTGAAAGTGCCACCCTTGCCATGCACTTTTGACCAGAAGCTTGAATTTGAGTGCAGTCGACCGCAAACGAAAAGATTGATCTCACCTGTAAGAACTAGCGAGTTAGTTGCACCAACAGAGCAAATTACCAATGTAAACAAGCAACTTATGCCAAGTGACATATATGGATAACACTCAACACTTTGTTGAAGGATGAGAAACATTCATTACGTAAGACTGATAATCTCTTTGTTAAATATGCCTGCAGGACTAAGAAATTCTACTAACTGAATTGGCAACATGCCAGCTACAAAATACAATTGCACAAAAACTTGAAAGAGGTAACGACTGCCTCGACCAATAAAAAAGGGATCTACCAGATGAATTGGCTTCCCTTCCTAGTTCCGTGAGCCAGACTAATTTTCGACTAACACATTCTGGAAATATCACTTGAAATACGTGGAACGGATTAATTTCCGCACTGAATTATTGTCACCGCAAAACGTGAACGACATCTCTCAAGAAATAAATATGTGTCAGTCGAAGAGCATGAAACTGGACCACCGATGACGTAGGCTTTGAGTCACCAATATGTGTCTTGTGTTAATGCAGGATTAATTGTCGGGACTCATTAAATTCTATTTTTGTCAGAATATGGAGCGCACTGAAACACAGACTCTAGCGGAAAGACGGAAACAGGTGAGGCTGTAAATCGTTGTAAACAACGATTTACATTAGGGGGAGAGGCGTAACATTATCTTGTTACGCTTGTAACAAGATGATGAAACCAATTTCGCCTATGCTAAGCCCCTCAATGTGCTCGTGGTTCTAATGTTACGTGTGTCGCGCCGACACATGCTGAAGTTATGAAAAGGCAACCCATCCGAAAGCTACCATTATGCTTGCATAACATTTCTGTCATTCGGTGGGTTGAAGAGTTAAAGAGAAATTTTCATCGGTGGCCAGTTTTTCTTCTGAAAATAATTTGTACTGAGGGATAAAGGGCACCTGATTACGGCATGCCGCACTGCTCTCAAGTGAAGGCCTTCTGTGAAAGCCAGTGGTCAGATTGGGGCCCCAAACTGAACGCGATATAACATATATGCTGCCGTCAATGACATAAAAATTAAGCTCCCCTTCAAGAAAAAATATACAGCGTGGCAGCTAGACGCTGCTCTTCGAGCACGACTAGTGCACATCTTGATACTCTCATATTTGTTGGAGTTTTACGT
>JALIZH010030140.1:0-31075 GCA_030522465.1 Rhipicephalus appendiculatus | reverse complement strand
CTGTTTACCCGTTTCAATACTAACTAATTTAACAGCAGGTTCTTTGACAAACACCGTTGCTTTTTTACGCTGTAACTCAGGGTGGGAGCCGGGCAGAGATACTCGGAAAAAAGTATTCCACAATGCAGATATCGAAATATACGGATTAGCAGTCTAAAAAACGAATACTGAGATACAGTTCGCTTTGAGGTAACGAGATATTTCGGGGATAGCCTGCAAAGACGAGAAACGTATTCTGGAATACAAATACAGCAATACAGATACTACAATAATTCTCTTTATTGCGGGGATGCTCATTCTCCGCAAAGATATTTATTTATGACAGCATAATGCTGTAAATAAAGTTGCAGCGCATTGAAGCTTGGAGTTCATTTATTCATTCATTATAGTACCATCAGCGCCATTAAGACATTACAGGGGAGGGGGTTACAAAGCCCACAATTGCTAATAATAAATTATTGCAGCTATAAATTGCAATAAAAAGTACACTAATTCACAGCGACAGTAACAAGCATTGGACACCGAATATTCTTGGTGACAACAAAATGACCTATGCTAGAAATAGCATACTTGAAGCAAATCACTCGAATCTCTAACGAACGCCAGTGAATTGAGAAAAATTACGGCCACACCCACTTCTTTATTTCTATTTTCATGTTACCGTTCAATTGCAATATAACTGCTGCCTTGCGCAAAGCGCGCCCGAATGACTGGGAACAATCTAGATAATGTTAGAACCTATCGATCAGATTGCGTACTCAACGCGAACATTACTGCTAGTTCTAGAACCCACGCGGCCGCTAGCGATAGCGCTAGAATCATCGATGATACATGTATAAAAGCCACCGTGCTTGACCACTTGTCAGTTTTTTCGACGGCCGACGCTCTGTTCGTCGCTGTCATCGTGCAGTGTGTATTGCTGTAGTTTGAATTTCCATTTTCTGGCCACAAGTTCGGCCAAAAAAGAGTTTCATCTCTAGAGACGCCGACTGCTGCCTTCGTCTACGTCACGGCCACGTGACATCTGGTGGAGGGGCTGGTTGTTTCATGTTCCAGACGCCAACGAGAAGCCGGTAGCCAAGCCCACAACGTGAAGACGCCGAAGCTCTACAGCAACAACAGGCTAGACGCAGGCTGTAAGGTTTCCAACCGGAGTTCGCACCCCTACCGGATAAGCCAAATGCCACGGCGACGAAGACAACAGGTACAATGACAGCCGCGGTGTCCCCTGCAGCGATCGTTATGCCACCCCAGAGAGACACCGACCTTCCATGGATCGCCATGTAAAGATCCCGAGACCTGGCTCGAGACATTCGAAAGGATGCTTTGTTGGGCGCGTTGGTTCATTATGGAAAAGATTTGAGCGCTCGTGTAGTCGTCTTCTTGTCTTGTGTCCCGTCCTTTTTTGCGCTCAAATCTTTTACATTCGAAAGGGTCTCAACATTTAGCAACAGAGACTCTGAGGACAAGCTGTGCCATGTGTACTTTTACCTGGAAGACGCAGCAAGGACCTGGTTAGAGAATCGTGAGTCTACTCTTCGAAGCTGGGATGTCTTTCGCAGCGCTTCTCTGGAAACGTTCGCGAGCGTCATACGAAAGGAGAAGGCCGGGGCTTTGTTGGAGACACGGGTGCAACTCTCCAACGAAAACATCACCATCATTGCGGAAGAGATGACCCGACTGTTCCGCCACGCTGACCCCGACATTCCCGAGGAGGAGAAAGTCCGTTTTCTCATGCGCGGAGTCAAACAACAACTCTACTGGGCTGATGTGGAACCCACCGAAGAGAATCCCGGAATTCCTGTCGGCAGCAGTGATCGAGAAGACGCTGGAAGTGCGAACCCGGCAATAGAACAGCCAATCGTATCAAGACAGCCCAGCTGTACATGCCCTCGGCTCCGATGACCTGCGCGAAACGATGCGAGCGATCGTGAGGGAAGAAGTGCGCAAGCTGTTACCCTCGCCACAGCCTCCATTGGACTCGATCACAGATATCGTTCGAGCAGAAATCCAGCACACGCTTGACGCACCTGAACCACAACAGCCTCAGCCGCAAGCCATGAGTTACGCTGCTGCAGCCCGACGCTCCTTTTAAGTTTCCCTTTCCCAGCCACAAGTTCGGCGAAATCAAGAGTTTCATCTCCGGACACGCGGACCACTGCCTTCGTCTACGTCACGACCACGTGCCAGTATACATTCATTTCGCACATAGGATCGGTTCTGCTGAGAAGGTAGCTGTGCTGCAATTAAGCAACAGGAGATTCTCAAATGGGTGGTCTTTTACACAGCGTCGGTACGGCCTCAACGCAATACTCGCTAAATATAACAGTCTCTCTACCGCTGCATATGAGCACAAATTCGTGTTACAGTGCATAAATACCGCCTTCATAGCCGATAGCCCCACACCGGGACGATATCTTTTCCCCGGGTAACCTTGAAACCGAAACCCTTCCGCCCTCCCGTGGGTCTGTTCTGCCACTCAGAAGCCAAAGTAGGTCCTCCTCTTCACAATCATCAGCCGTCTGGCCCCGTCGGCGCCTCGCCAGACGGCTGAGGATTTTCCTGCCCATATATGCTGGCCATAATTACCTACGCGCAATGGACCCCAATATGTCAAAACTGCACAATTAAAGCACTGGCTTTTCTAAAATCACATTCTTTGGGGTTCACGCAGGTCGCTGCTGGTAGCTCTCTAAACAGACGTGGAAACAGGGAGAGCTGCTGAAACCGCCTGATCAGAGAGACTACAGAAAGCCGCAACAGGCGAAGTCGGCTCCGGCGGTGGGGCATCCTGGCACCACAACGACCGTTTCACGCTTGTAAATCATTCAGGAACGCATCCTGAAACGCTGGAAGGGTGTCTTAAAACACGACAAAGATAGTTATCTTCCAGCATAGTCACTTCCGCCGCGACTACGGAAATTGATTTTGGATGTGCCGCCGCTTTGGGAAAGAACGCACGCGAAGCGTTGCAAAGCCTCTGTTTCCAGGCGGTATCCACGCAGGGGTCACAAAAGAAGTCACAAAGTAGTGGCTTGCCACCAAAAAAGATGTAGGCGTGCAGCACTCGCCTTGAGAGACATTCGGCAGAGGCCGATAACACTGCCTCCGCGATTCTGCCGGTAGCGGCGCCGTGCGCTTTACCACATGGACCATTCCGTGCTTGAGGGGAAACCGTCATCGCCCTTTCTAGGGCACCGACCGGCGGCGCGCCTTTGCTTGTCTTCGCATCAAAAAAAAAAAAAAAAAAAAAGGATATAACCTTGATTCCCCCTTTGGACACACGCCGGAGCTCATTTCCAACAAAAAAAAAATGTAACAAGATACCGTGTCAGGCATTGTATCACGAATACAATTGATTCTTCTTAAATGTGTTTCACTACTCAAACAAAAAATATTTTTTTCAAATGCGTCGCGATACAGAAACACATATACTTAAAAGTATCCCTGGAATACTATAGGGATACTGCCCAGTGCTGCTCAGTGTAAAAATCTGGCGCACTTGTTATTAAGTTTCAATGTAGGCTATCCGAATGCTGTAAATATCGAGTATACCAATGAAATACGAAAAAGGCAAAAACTATTCCCCGAATATCGAATCAAATATCAAATATGCGTGTAGTGTTAAAAGTTCAAAACACTCTTTTTTAAGCACCCATCATTACGCACCATCATTTAAATACCCATCAATCAAAGCATATGACAAAAAATGTTTAACAATTGACTAATATCAATCATAATTGTGATACAACAATATAAAATACCTGCAAGCACAAACCATTTATACTAGTCGGCTAGTTCAAAGTACACATTATGGACCTTAGGACCTAGGTTTGTCTTGGACTCTTTATGTCACTTTATGAAGGAAAGAAGTGTTAATTTGAGGGCTCGTTTTCTTAGTTAGGCACAATATTAATGACAACTAACAGACAATCATGACAAGGAAATTATAGGGGATGTCATTAGAAGTAATTGTAATGTAAATGTGAAGAAAGAAAAGTGGACGAAAAAGGTAACATGCCACTGGCAGGGACCCAACCTGCGACCTTCGAATAACGCGTCCGATGCTCTACCGCTGAGCTACGGTGGCGGTCATCCCTCTGTGCACTTTATAGGGTATATATGTGTGCATTTAAACGTGGGAGCGTCAGTCAGCGCCGCCTGTTGCCATTGCGGCGAGTGTGGAACACTCTTTTTACAGCGAAAGCTGTTATGAGATCACAAGGGTCGTTCCTGCGCCGTAGTTGTCCACCGCTGCCGCCGGTGTCCGTAACCAATATCGCACGAAATAAGAAAACTAAATAAATAACTAAGAAATCCCTCTGCGTGGCAGCCCAGCACTCTACCACTGAGCTACGCCGCTGCTTGAAACTGCGGTGCAAACTGACCCTATGCAGGCTTCATGTCGGGTAGGGAATTGCGTTAAGGTGTGTTGTAAAGCGTTTTAGAACAGTATAGTAAGAACCAGGCGTCACACAATCCGAACTGCGTAACGAGTGGAGCGTTCAATGCTCCAACCCATTGAAAAAGCCTCAGGCAAAATTCTTCATCGTCGTCAGCCGCAGCCTCAACAAAGTGCATATAATGCGTTACAGGAGTATAGCGGGTACTACGCATTTCTGAAGAATGACGAATAATGGCATAGTAGACGCTTCCCGACTACACAAAAATTATGATGATTTATGGCGTAGTGGGTACCATGCAAGTGCGCTTGTAGTAGGTGCCCCAACAGTGTTTTAAAAAGGCTCTAAAAAGACCGCTCTCCCAGTTTCGCTGTAGCTGTGCTGCGCGTTCCGCGCAGGCATGGCGGTTTTTTGCCTGTTGGCTTCACGTAACACGTGATCTTATTACGAGCTGGCAGCTGACCAATAATCCCTCGCATACTACCTGAAGGCATGAAGTCTGCCTGAAGGAGACCCTCGCTATGAATGAAGAAAAGAAGTGTGAATTTAAGGGCTCGTTTTCTTAGTTAAGCACAATATTAATGAGAACTAACAGACAATGATGCCAAGGACAGTATAGGGGATGTTATTAGAAGTAATTCTAATGATGTAAATGTGAAGAAAGAAAAAAAAGAAAACCAATAGAAAAAAAGAGAAAAAAGAAAAGTTTAGTTCTCATTAATATTGTGCCTAACTAAGGAAACGAGCCCTTAAATGTACACTTCTTTCCTTCATTCATAGCGAGGGTCTCGTTCTGGCAGACTTGGTGCCTTCAGGTAGTATGCGAGGAATTATTGGTCAGCTGCCACCTCGTAATAAGATCACATGTTACGTGACGCCAACAGGCAAGAAAGAGTGTTCCACACTCGCCGCAATGGCAACAGGCGGCGCTGACTGACGCTCCAACGTTTAAATGCACATATATACCCTATAAAGGTGACGGAGGGATGACCGCCACCGTAGCTCAGTGGTAGAGCATCGGACGCGTTATTCGAAGGTCGCAGGTTCGGTCCCTGCCAGTGGCGTGTTATCTTTTCTTGCAGTTTTTTTTTCTTCACATTTACATTACAATTTCTTCTAAGGACATCTCTATACTTTCCTTGGCATCATTGTCTATTAGTTCTCACTAATATTACCCTATGTCGCTTAATATCACTAAAGTTACATTATATGGGGCAACGTTCGGGTAACGTATCGGTTACTCACCCGTGCGATACCGAGAAATTTGCCCACTCGTCATAAATCACTTGGCGTATAAGGGGGCAGGGAACACCAGCCGTGGCTTCACGTGTCGCTGCCAGGCGCCGTCTTGATTTTATTCTTTTGAGGTTGCGTGCTCTCCGGTCTTGTTCGCCGCCCATAGGAGGGAGTTACAGCGGCATCATGTGGCGTTACGTAATATGACGTCACGCCAGAATTTGTGATGTCATGATGGGGTCACAAATTTTTGCGATCCGTGACGTCGCATGATGAAGTCATCCAGTGATGATTTTCTGCATCACTCGTCCCCGCGGCCGCGGGAGGGTCACCTCCGATGGTAAAATTGCCCGTTTGATGAGGCATCTAAGCCTTTCACCTCAATAACTCTAACATGCCGCGGTACGGCGACCTTCGCCCATGTTCTGAGTTAAATCAGCGACGCTCTTCTGTCACAGCGCTTTCTCTGATTACTCTCTCAACGTTAGCTACTACAGCTGCCACAGTGGTTCGCTTATTGATCATGGACGTTAGTCGTCGGGATGCAGATGTACCACAACGTGTTAACATGGATGCAGCCACGTCAAACGGTGCTATAGCTGCCAAACACCAAAAGACAGTGTGCAAGCTCTCTTATATCAATGAACTGTAAGGGCACGTTTTATTTTCGTGTTATACCGATTCCTATGACGGATGGATTAACCGTGTTTTTTTCTACTCCGTCTCTTTTGTTTCCTTGCTACGCACGATGGGATATACACCTCAGTTGGATTTCTCATCCGACAACAATCTGATCCCCGTGCTTCAAGTCAACGGTACCATTGGAATTTTTCACACCCTAAAATTATGTTACAGTAGTTCATTTTACTTTTACATATTTGGGCATTCCATGAAGACTGCGTCAAACGGCGATGATATATATACGCACGGTATTCACTTCGGATCTTGTTTCTTCCTCCATCAAGGCACTGTCACGTAAGTTCCAGCTCTCTTGAGCCGCGAGCTGAACAAAAAAGCTCTTGACTTATCTGAACTTAGTATTAAAGTGTTTTTACGGTGAACGTATTTATAAGCCAATATAGCCCTGGTTAACATGGTAATGTTTCCCACTGACGATATTCTAAGGGGCGCCTTTTAAAGTTAAAGTCTTTAAACACCAAAACGTTGAACTTTCACCGCGTGGAATTGCAGCCAGATTACCTGACGTTATTTTTTCTTAATCACTAATGCCACAGCGGCGAATGGAAAGTAAAGCGTGTTGCTTTTCCCAATACTTGGGCATATATTGTTCTTTGCAAAGCGCTGACAATGCAGAGTTGTAAGGAAATCACCATGATAAAACCAAAGCAAGGTTTTCCTAGTTGGGCACCTCTTAGTTTTATATGTCGCACTGCCTGCTTTCTAATGCATATATTCTAATGCAGGAATGGCACTGCAGTTGCAGAACATGGAGTAGCTTCTCTTGAAGATGTAATATCGAGAACAACTGCAGGTTACTGTACTGCGTACCGGTACATAATTCGCAAATGTCTTCCTTGTGCGTCTGAAGCAAGAAGATTTGAGTTAGAAATTAACCCCTGGGGAAATATGACACTGAGAATTCGCGTTACACAAATTTGCTTGTAAGGCTTGTATTCGGCTCGTAAAATCAGGCAGCCAGCTTTATATTTCAGTTGTTTCGTTTTTTCATTTTTATTCTTCTGCATGACTCATATCTCGTTTGTGTTGGTTGCGGTAAAATTGCACTGACATGCATTTTTTTTGCGCCTACTGTGCATTTATGACCATAAAACAAGAAAACAGCGCCACTGTAGGAGAGAAATGAAATGGCACCCATTACGCACTAACAACTAGCGGTTACGCACTAGCGGTTATGCTTTCGGGAAGCGTATGTAGCCAACGACTTTTGCAAAACAACATAGAATTTAAATAGAGCATTCGCCAAAGCATCAATACAGTTAATCAGATAGGAATGGTACATTGTTCGGAAGAAATGAAACCTCAGTACGCTTTACATAAGCATCGCCACTATTGTGGATGTGGAAGGCTGAATATATGACGTGCATGCTCGAGATGGTATTTCCTAGTATAATGAAATGTATAAAATGCGGCTGGCAGCCTCACTCATGGCAATGTAGTTAGAGTTGGCTATCTGGCGCTTCATTACTAGCATTAACTGAACGCTCAAGCATACGTTCATTAACAGACGGCCCCGTTTGAATGACACAAAAACACCCGCATGGAAGGCGAATCTCATAAGCAACGTAACTAAAACACTTAGCAAACTGAATTCTATGCTTTATTCATGAAGTTTTTTGTTCTATGTGTGCCGATTATATGTGTGCCGGTCTATCGAGCTCCTCAATAGCTTCAGCCATGTTTGAATTTTGTGACATTATGATAAAACGGAGCTTCTGAGTACCGGATCCGCATATGGACGAAGCCGTCGTCACTAATAGATGAAGATAGCGATGTGGACAGTGCCACTTCATTTCGGGTGTCTCTAAACACCGTTTTCGCTCTTTTGCGTCACACATTTGCGGTACTTCGCGTCTACGCGCTCCTAGGCCCGTCCCAATGAGATGGGCTTCAGCCAAATTGACCGAATTAACGAGAGATTGATGCCACTAAACAATGCATTTGCTGCCTGGGGCCAAAGAGCACGTCCGAATAAGCTAATTTTATGAATTAACGAGGGCCCAATCAACGACCTTTTACTGTAAAAATGACGAGCTATTTATTCGCACAATTTAAGTTTACCAGTGGTAGTAATAGAGCTCGGAGGCGCTTCCGCGTGTTTTCTTTATTATCAGCGAGATGGCCCAAAGGGCGCGCTTTAGAGGTCGTCGTCCCACTCGCTGTTTCACAGGAGTTGCAGTGCTACCCATAGCACCTGTACATTGCACTACAGGGCGTGTTCGTCCGTGCGCGTGCACTTATTTCATAAGAGGGCCGTTTGTACGTCTTAGGCTTGCATCGAAAACTGCGTTGAAGTTACAGAGCGCACGAAGGTCACATCGCTCGTTGCAGCGGCCGCGTTTGCGATAGGAGTGAGCTGCTAGCTAGCATAGCCAAACTACGGGCTAGTCTGTTGTGCATAGGCGACACTTGCAGCCCGCTGCTCAAACTCAGAGGATGAACAACTGTGACAGTGGCACGTTCGCGCTCGTCCTTTGTGTACTTGTGTGTTCGTTTCATGCGTCATTCTATGTGTTTGAACAGCGCGCTGCAATGGTCAAGCTGTCACAGCTGTTAATTCGTGCTCGTCCTGTGTGTGTTATTTTCATGCGCACTGTGTGCTTGAGCATCGCGCTGACTTCCGAGCTGCTTGCAGTTCTTCGCGTGACATTCTAATTTGTTGCTATAGCATTCATTGTTTCGCCCTTGCGGTGAAGCTGTGACATTTTTACTTGACCGATCGATGCTGTTTTGTTTATTCATATTTACGTACACTTCAACGCAATAAAATCATGGTTTTGCCATACTTAAAGGGGCCCTGTAACACTTTTGAAAAAAAGCCATGGAATGGATTCACTAAAGGAGCTTATTGTCTCACGAATTCAGCACCGCAAATTTTTTAGAATCCGTCCAGTACGAGCGGAGTTACGAACAGTTGTCGCATGCTGCAATCGCATTCTCTCTTCTCTCGTCTCGACGAAAGTGCTGGAACCCAAGCAGGGAGGGATAGCATGGGGAAGAAAATAAGTCACGCGCGCCTCGTAACCTCCAGCACTTTTTCTCTTTTTTTTTCTTCGTATACGCCGCTGTTCAATGCGATAGCGCGTACACGCGTCGACATGTCGCGGCCTCCAGCGGCGGCCCCAGTAACGACTGAGCGCGCCGTGCTCAAATCAGCCAATGGCTGATACAGTGGCTGTGATGAGGGATTTTTGAGCTTGTAGTATCCTTTGTCGAGAGAAGAGCAAGCAATTTTTAGCTTACTTTGAGAATTTATTTTGTATTCGAGGCCGCGTGCTGCTCTAGATTATTTGGCCCGCGTGTTGTCGGCAGCCTCGACTACCGATCGGCAGCGTTTTCTTAATATGCTCAAAAAGTGTTCCAAGGCCGCTTTCATACTTTCTTCGTATCTTTGCCATGCTGAGTGCAATTCATTTTTTTTATGTTCCTTGTGCGGTTTAAATATTATTTTAACATTCATCTTTTATGTTGCATTATTTGCTTTTATTTTTGATTAATGGAAGACTTTAAAAGATCCACTGAGAGACCGTTTCAAATTGGTGTCGACAAGGCTTAGTTGTTCCTTGAGCCCTGCCACCGTACGGTGGTCTAGTGGTTATGGCGCTCTACTGCTGACCCGAAGGTCGCGGGATCGAATCCCCGCCTCCTCGGCTGCATTTTCGATGGAGGCGAAAATGTTTGAGGCCCGTGTACTTAGATTTAGGTGCACGTTAAAGAGCCCCAGGTGGTCAAAATTTCCGGAGCTCTCCACTACGGCGTCTCTCATAATCATATCGTGGTTTTGGGACGCTAAACCCGAGATATTATTATTAGTTGTTTCTTGAATTCTGACACGTGTAAGTGCTTGATCTCTAGCGACGCAAGTCTGAAATAGCTCTTAACACGCCGCTACTAAGAATCAAATGCTTTTCAGCTGAAAAATATTTTATCACAGAAATGTTATCGTCTTTCGTGTATCGCTGCCATGTATTATTTTTTATTTACGATACTTTAGCGCGCAACTTCAAACCCTATAGAGCTAAAACGTGGCAAAATTTTCTGCATACTTGATACGTATCATGGCGCGCTACTTAGATTAAGCTTTACGTTATTTATTCTGAAAGAAGAAGAAAAAAAGGGTGACCGCATCTCCAAGAAGTGAATGATGATCACCGCAAGCCAAGAACCTCCGACTACCCGGCACTTCTCCGCAGAATCTAGCGAATAAAAGGTTTTCACCACCACCACCACCACCACCACCACCACCACCAGCAGCAGCAGTGGGCGAAGCAGTGGGATCGTTCGGTGTTACCGTAAATCACCCGTGACATTGCCCACTCACGCATGTAAAAGAGTGACAAATGGGTGTACAGTTATATATAATGTTTATTGGTGATAAATGGTATATCATGTTGAGTTCTAGATCTCGTTTTGCCTTCATTATTACTGCTTTGTGGTGCGTGAAATGCAGAGCCAATGGTTCTTGTATCGGATCTAGCCTCAAGTTGCAAAGACGAGGTCTATGCACGTTCTTCTGGTGGTTGTTGGTTGTTTCCAGTCATACGAAATGCTTCTTAGAGCATATCGAGACGTCATATACTGCACAAGTCAGTGGTTGTCCGTGATGTCAACGCTGACGCCGCTTGCCGAGCTCTCGCCACCGATATAGCAGCTTGTTATCGGCGTTGCCGTTTAGCCGCCGCTTCCCGCGCCTTACGTTCCTTTTCATCCATGGCAGAAAGAGAATGTTCCGTGGTCGTCATCGTCATCAGGCACCTTGCATGTGCTAACGCACTTATTCTTCCTCGTCATCAGCGTCATCGTCATCGTCATGGCGTATAGTGGGTACCTTGCATGTGCGGCTGGCTACGACAACGGCAGACAAGCCTCGACCTTAAGGAGCTTCGCCCCTAGAAGTTATTTTACAGCCGACCACATCTAAGTTCGTGCGTCCTATCGGGACGGGAAACCGCACAATTCCATTCCATTCTTTACTTGTTGCGTTCAGCGTCCAAAAACCATCATATGATTATAAGGGACGCCGTATTGGAGGAATCCGTGAATTTCGACCACCTGGGGTTCTTTAGCGTGCACCTAGATCTAAGTACACGGGACTCGAGCATTTTCGCCTCCATCGAAAATGGCTGCCGCAGCCGGGACTCAATCTCCCGGTCTGCGGGTCAGCAGTCGAGCACCATAACCACTAGACCACTGTGGCGGGTCCATTCCGTGCTCTCAGGTTACAGGAATAAGCGCAAGCGCCTAAAAGACAGGCAGTTCTTTAAGTAACGTGACCGGTCGCGGAATTTGCGTCTGCGTATATTCCATATGTACACAAGGATTCTTCTTTTACACCAGTAGTATTACCGTGCCTAATACCTTAGCCATATTAATTTAGAACTTAGCCGTCATAACACCAGAGTCTGCCAATGAAATTGAATTGCGACAGAGTGTTACATATTTAATGCAATTAATGGAATAATTTTCATAGCTAGAAATACGGCGTTTAACAATAAATCAAATATGTGCGCAGAACATATATTTGAAATGGTTGGCGAACACAAAGCTTTTGGCGGGACATATTTATCTGAATTTACAGAGTCGGTGTTATTGTCATGAGTAGAAGTACTAGGTGTTAATATAAAAATGCGCGACTCGCACAAGTTAGGATACTCACATAAATAAATGAACTCAGCAACTTCATTTAACTACCGGAGCCCTGTCGCTTTGAATTCACGAATATATGTTATGTTATGCCGCGCGCCATTTTAATTACGCATGAAATATATCCCTTGCGACTCATCATAACATAAATAGAATGATGCAGTTGAAGAAGAAAGATGTGCATAACACTGCCAAAATTCGTTATTTGTCTCCACCTTAACACATACTTAATTACCTACCACCTTCATAAGACAATTAAAATACAAATATGAATGTCGTATCGCCTTTTCATCTCACATTTTTTCTCTATTGAAACATTTCATACACACAACTGCATTTTGGTAGAGCAGAAGTCATAATATCAGTACAGTACGAATCGAACTTGTCTAGAGCGCCCAGCCGGTCGCTGCAGCTGCCGTTTTCTGCAAAAATATGCAAAGACCGACGCTGTAATGATAAGAAACATGGTCATACCGCATGATAGGCCCTTGTGCTATAATTCAAGCATGAACGGAAGCTTGTAGCTAACGCGAGGTAGAACACGGTCAACAACAATGTCGACAGCCACGCTCTCTGCTGCTCTAGACAAGTGTGATTCTATCCGTACTCGTAACTTGGCAAAGTGGCATGTATCCTGAAAGGGTTGACGCTTGGGCAAGTTCGTGTGGATTCATTTCGAAATACTAACAGCGCATACAGCGTTTAGGAAGAGACGAGACAACAGAGGCAAACAGCGCTCTTTGCCTCTGTTGTCTCGTCCCTTCCTAAACGCTCTATGCGCTGTTAGCATTTCGAAAATGCTTGTATCCCGCTTATTTGCGGACGTATAAACGCAAACTTTTGAAAAATGAGCACCCATTTATTCTCAATAAATATTGCTGCAAACACTTGGACAAACGCACTGTAAGCATATTTTTCAAATATTCATGAAGTATTGATTTGCTTATTGCTTCAATCATATAAGTCGAAACAGACACAACAGGAAGGCATTAGAGTCCATGTCATTAGACTCCAACAGGAAGGCATTAGAGTCCATTAGAGTCCATGTCTAGTCTCTCCATTCCCAGTGTCTCTCCGCGCGTTTTAAAGAGCACCGGATGCACGGTATTGCATCTCGCCGCTGAAGTGCGGGAGCTGGCCGAGAATGGTGTGGACGTACGGAGAACTTTGGTTTATTTACATTAGAGAATTAGAGTAAAAGAATATGATGCGATGACTTTAGAGACACATCGCTTCGGTCGGCAGCAACTCGTACGCTGCGGACCTCGGCCAGGAGAAGACGACCTCTCTGTTGAAGGTTGTCCTCCTTATATAGCATTAAATCGGGTCACTTCCAGCGAATCACGAACTGGGGCGAGTGATGTCATGTTCGTACAATCGGCAGTCCCAAACAGATGGCGTCACTTTCAGCCAATGGGAGACCCAGGGCCGTGTTGCCGGGGGACTGCACTCCTTGCGGCGTTGATCCAATGTTGCGTAAGCACGCACCTGGAGATGGCAATGCAAGCTTGCGTCATGTTGCACCACAGCGAGGCCATCGCCCCCGGTTCGACGAACGTGCAACATGAACCACCTCGTCTCCGGCGCGAAGGCGTCGCTCAGAGGATGACTCACAGTGCCAGGCCTCTGGGGAAATGTCGAACTTATGAGGTGAAAAGCCGCATATTGAAATGATGCGGAGTTCGTATCTAAACACGGGTAACGTAAAGACCTGATGAAAGGGCGAAATATGGACATCATATTATTGTCAGACCACCGATCACGCCACTAAAACATACGAGGAGTGTTGAACAAGAAACCGAACTTTTCCTATAATACCTACACTGCTTGTGGTAAAATATTTTAAGCATTGCCCCCTTCAAACTACTTCCCTCTACTGGCAATACACTGTTCCAATCGTTACTTCCATTTTTTGAAAGCCTCTTACAACGCACTTTCTGGACTGGCCCGCAGGTGTCTTCTCGTGTTGTCCTGGATCTCCTGTATGGTTTGGAAACGGCGTCTCTTCAACGTATTCGGGATAGAGAAAATAGAAAGAATTTCCTGGCATTAACCTACGCTAATACCCACTTCGTCAGCAACTACTCGAATAGTCTAACGAATATTTCCTCGAATCATAGCTCGAACTATTGACGTGGTCATCATCTGTTGATCTCGAAGGTCGTCCAGGCTTGGGATTGTCACCGACCGACATTCTGCCGTGTTCAAAACGCTTGACCCACTCAGAGCACTCTGTGCGACTCATATAGTCGTCCCCGTATACTTGTCTAAGCAACTGAAATGTCTGCGAAAGCTTTCCCAAGTTTTAGCAGAACTTCACACACACACGTTGTTCTTTCAGCTCTTTCATTGCCACTTTGACAGAAATCCGAAGAAAAGTCTCTCCGTTTGCTCACTTTAGCGGCTGTAGCTCGCGAACTAACGGTCAGAATGAAACGCGCATAATGAGAGCTTCTTGTTTAATCTTGCCGCTACGTGCACTTAGTAGGTGCAGCCCGCTCCCTCTGGTGGTTGGCATGCTATTGGAATAGTTCGGTTTTTTTTAACAGCCCTCGTTGACGCCGTCACAAACGAGCGCTGGAACCACTCTCAAAAGCGCGTCAAACCACACGGCGCCAGCCAATCACGCACCACGATTCAAGGCGCCAGCAACGGTCGCTTCTCCAAAGCGTACAGCACCGCACCTCCTCCATAAACAACGCACACCATGAAAGCAAACACCAAGCAACATCGAGAGAATTAGAGAAGCCAGCGCGGCTGCCACCGGCGCGCGTCCGTCTACGCAGTAGAACCTACTAGAAGGATCTACCCGGTTCCCTGGTTTTTGCTGTGCTGCGCCGACGGGAGTGGTGGGGTACGTTCGCGAACTCGAGCACGGCCTGATATAAGCAGGCGACGACGGAGAGTTATTCGGTCGGTGAAGAGCGGCAAGAAGAGCCATGTAACGGGCCAACGACGGAGGAGAACAACAACCAGCGCTGGAGTCTCCGTGTTTCCTCGGAGAAACATTCGGACGCATTTGAAGACTTGGTGGATTTTAGGACCATAAGTGTTCTAAATATTTTGTAAAGTATAACATTGTATATGCAGCGCGATTGGTTTGTTTTTCCCCGTTGTCCTAATCATATTGTTACGGGGAGAATATATTTGCACAATATATACACAGAGTAAATTCAGTGGCTGACAAGATGGTGGCCAGCTAGCAGGGACTGTCCACGTCGTCTTCTTCCCTGTCCTCCTCGTCGTCTTCTTCATCCCGTTACATGATTTCCCGGGCGGCTGGAGCACCGACCCGGTGCTAATCAGGAGCCAGTGGAGTAATAGGGCTTGAGCCGCGTGACATGCACTATGTCAGTCCGAGGGCTAACGACGGTGGGATCACTAGTGGTTATTTCGTAGGTGACGTCGGTGATTGGGCGTAAGATGCGGTAAGGGCCGGAATAGCGTGGAAGTAACTTTTCCGAGAGTCCGAGGCGACGCGAGGGGGACCAAAGCAGAACCAGAGTACCAGGTGTGTAGTGGACGTCACGATGGCATGCGTCATATATGCGCTTCTGATTGTCCTGTGAGTCCGCTAGTCGGCGTCGAGCAACTTGGCGTGCCTCTTGGGCCTTCGTGATTGCTTCCCGAGCGTACTCCGACGTATAACTTAGTCTGGATGGCAGGAGTGTGTCGAAAGGTAGCGTAGGGTCGCGGCCGAACAACAGGAAAAATGGAGAGAACCCGGCGGTATCGTGACGAGAAGAATTATACGCAAATGTGACAAACGGTAACGTAGTGTCCCAGTCGCGATGGTCGGCGGAGACATACATGGATAGCATGTCAGTAAGAGTTCGATTGAGGCGCTCGGTTAGACCGTTAGTTTGCGGATGATAAGCAGTTGAAAGCTTGTGTTTAGTTCCGCAGGATCGTAGAAGGTCATCAACCACTTTGGAAAGGAAGTAGCGGCCTCGGTCAGTGAGGAGCTGCCGAGGGGCGCCGTGGTGTAGGATGACGTTTTCCAGGAGAAAGTCGGCGACATCAGTTGCACAGCTAGTTGGAAGAGCCCGTGTGATTGCGTATCGGGTTGCATAATCGGTTGCTACTGCGATCCACCTATTGCCTGCAACCGAGGTAGGAAAAGGGCCGAGGAGATCAACACCGACGCGGTAAAATGGCTCTGATGGTATGTCGAGAGGCTGAAGGCGTCCGGCAGGATGGGTGGTAGGTTTTTTCCGTCTTTGACAAAGATCGCAGGCAGCAACATAACGGGAGACGTCGCGGTACAGACCAGGCCAGAAGAAGCGCCGGCGAACTTTGTCATATGTCCGGGACACGCCGAGGTGACCGGCTGTCGGCATATCGTGAAGCGGTACAGTACACCATCATGAAGCTCAAACATTCGAAGAGAAGGGTGGGGCGTCGACGATGTTAGCCTTTGAATGATATCGTGCAAGAAGGCGTCCCGCCGTTGCTCGACACCGATATCGTGAAAAGCGGACAGAGAGAGAACGTTGATAGATAGGGTGGCCGTAGAACTGTCTGGTGGGTCGACAGGATATCGGGACAAACAGTCGGCATCTTGATGCAAGCGGCCTGTTTTGTACACGACTGAGTAGTCGAATTCTTGAAGGCGCAGTGCCCACCGACCAAGGCGGCCTGAAGGGTCTTTCAGGGACGAAAGCCAGCACAAAGCATGGTGATCAGTGATGACTGTGAATGGCCGGCCGTACAAATAGGGGGCGAAATTTCCCAACTGCCCAAACGAGCGCCAGACATTCGCGTTCAGTAATGGAGAACTTTCGCTCAGCATGAGAAAGAAGGCGGCTGGCATACGCAACAACGCGTTTCCGACCTTGTTGTGTCTGGGCTAGGACTGCACCGATGCCATGGCCACTTGCATCGGTACGGACTTCTGTTGGAGCTGAGACGTCAAAGTGAGCGAGAATAGGTGGAGAAGTAAGCAGTCGTATCAGATTGGAGAACGCATCCGCTTGCTCAGGGCCCCAGATGAAGGCAGCGTCTTTCTTGAGGAGCTGAGTGAGAGGGCGCGCAACGTCGGCAAAGTTTTTCACGAAGCGACGGAAGTAAGAGCAGAGGCCAAAGAAACTGCGAACGTCTTTGGAACAAGTTGGCACAGGAAAGTCTTTCACTGCCCGTATTTTATCTTGATCAGGGCGAACACCGAAGGAATCAACGAGATGTCCGAGCACAGAAATTTCACGACGAGCGAAGTGGCACTTGGCTGAATTTAGCTGCAGGCCCGCCTTACGGAAGACCGATGAGATCTTCGATAGCCTTTCAAGGTGCGTCGCAAAGGATGGAGAAAAGACGATTACGTCATCCAGGTAGCAGAGGCAGATGGACCACTTGAAACCATGCAAAAGGGCATCCATCATTCGTTCAAACGTGGCGGGCGCATTGCACAAACCGAATGGCATCACTTTAAACTGGTAAAGGCCGTCGGGAGTGATAAAGGCCGTCTTCTCACGGTCCATGTCGTCAACGGCAATTTGCCAGTACCCGGAGCGCAGGTCGATGGAAGAAAAATATTGCGCGCCGTGAAGGCAATCCAGGGGCATCGTCAATGCGTGGCAGAGGATAGACGTCCTTCTTGGTGATCTTGTTTAGGTGACGATAATCAACGCAAAATCGCCAACTGTTGTCCTTCTTCTTAACAAGGACAACAGGGGACGCCCATGGACTGCAGGAAGGCTCGATGATATTCCGAGAAAGCATTTTGTCAACTTCTTGTTGGATTATCTGTCGCTCAGTATGGGAGACGCGGTAGGGTCGCCGATGGATTGGTCTCGCATCGCCTGTGTCAATCCGATGTTTAACAACCGACGTTTGTCCGAGAGGGTGGTCGCCAAGGTCGAATATGTCCCAGAAGGACTCAAGGAGAGCGCGTAGTTCGTCAGCATGTTCAGTCGGTAAGTCGGGTGCAATCATCTTCGTTAAGGCGTCTTGTTCTGATGGAGTAGTAGGGGAAGTCTTCTCTACACACGAAGCTCTGTCGTATCCTAGGGTTGAAATGTGGCAGTCTGCCGCCGGCATGATTTCCGCGAGTGAAATGCCACGAGGGAGAACCTGTGCACACAGGCCAAAATTCACTAGCGGTAGACAGGATGCGTTGTCCGTTATAGCAACGACCGTGTGCGGAAACGCAACGTTGTGCGAAAGCAGGACGTCAACACTGGGAGACACGATATAGTCACCGTCTGGTACAGGTGGTACGGGTGAGACTCCGATATACGCAACCGTCCGTTGAGGAAGGCGAATGTGTTCTGCAGAACAGAGCCGACTTGGAGGGCTCGCGGGAGGATCAACAGCAGAAGGTAGAGCGAGTTGCACCACACCGGCAGAACAGTCTATCAAGGCCGAATGTTCTGACAAGAAATCAAGTCCCAAAATCAGGTCGTGAGGGCAATGTTCCAGGACGTAAAACATAACCGATGTGTGTTGTCCCGCGACGCTTACACGAGCTGAACACACACCCATCACAGCAGGCGTTCCACCATCGGCAGTTCGGACAACAACAGTTGGCGCAGGAGTCAAGACTTTCTTCAAGCGTGTTCTAAGGTCAGCGTTCATAACAGACACGTGCGCGCCAGTGTCAATTAGGGCCGTAACTGGTACACCGTCCACGTCAACATTGATAAGGTTCTGATGTGCGGGCAGGGTCAGTAGAGGATTTTGGCATCGGGTCGGTATTGCAGCATCACCTCTAGGAGCTGCTCCCGTCAGTTTTCCGGAGGTGAGCGCCGGAAGGAGCTTGGGGACGGCGATCGACGAGATGGGTGCGAGCGGGAGAAACGGCGTTGCGCCGAAGGTGATTGGCTGGGTCGAGTGGGCAAAGAAGTGGCATCAGACGTTAGCGGCTCTGTTTGCGGCGATGAGTGTGAATTACCGGCAGGTTGGCGATGGGACGGAGGGTAAGGCCACGGTGTGGAGTTAGACCAAGCACGGCAGTAACGAGAAATATGGCCGACCCGACCGCAGTTGAAGCATATTGGCCGGTCGTCTGGTGTGCGCCATTCCGCCGGGTCGCGATAACGTGGGGGAGCAGAAAAACGGCGGTTGGGTGTGACAGTGACAGGTGGACTTGGTGGGACATAGTCAGGTCGATGAATAGCGCAGACGTTGTTCAAACCGACATTGGCCAATTCCTGACGCACGACGGTCTGGATGAGGGAGACGGTGGCGTGATAGTTGTCGGAGTTGAGGGTTGGTGACGTGAGTGGAGCCGCAGCTTCAATTTCCCGGCGGACAATGCGGACAACGTCGCTGGAACTTTCTGTAGAAGGCCGGCGATGGTCTTCGCAGGTGGACGTAGCAGCCGTGTTGGGTAGGCGTGCAAATTGGTGGAGAATGCGGCGGCTCTTGGCTTCCTCAAAGCGTCGGCATTCAGCAATGATGTCTTGCACAGTAGATGAGTTCCTGAATACAAAAAAGGTGAAAGGCGTCATCTGCTATACCCTTGATTACATGGGCGACCTTGTCGGCTTCGGAGATCTGCGAATCCACCTTGCGGCACAACGCGAGAACGTCCTGGATGTACGTGAGGTAGGACTCTGTGCATGTCTGAGCACGAGACGCGAGCTCTTTTTGGGCGGAGCGCTGACGTCCGACAGGCCTTCCAAATAGCTCCCGAAGCTTCTGCTTGCATAACTCCCAGCTGGTCAGCTCCTCCTCGTGCGTTTCGTACCAGACCTTCGCGGTATCTCTCAGGTAAAAGATCACATTGGCCAGCATGAGTGTGGGGTCCCATCGCATACGTACGCCCACGCGCTCGTACGTCTTTAGCCAGTCTTCCACGTCCACACCATCGGTGCCCGAAAAGGTACCTGGGTCTCTCGGGGGCTCCAAGATGAGGGTTGACGGGCTGGTTGAAGAAGGCACAGTAGCCGGTGCAGGGTCGGTGGTGTTGACTTCGGTCGCCATTGAAGAGGCAACTAAGCGCCCGCTGCGAAGCTTCGTCTTGCGTGAAGAGAATACCCCGCACCTTCCACCAAAGATGTTACGGGGAGAATATATTTACACAATATATACACAGAGTAAATTCAGTGGCTGACAAGATGGTGGCCAGCTAGCAGGGACTGTCCACGTCGTCTTCTTCCCTGTCCTCCTCGTCGTCTTCTTCATCCCGTTACAATATTGTGAGTTTTATAGTGAACCGACTTGTCGAGTGTGCATGAATGTACAAATGTATGTAACGATTGTATTGCCCTAATTCAGAATATATTCTGTTGTGTTGTCAACTCTTGCCTCTGACTCGGTCTTTGGACCACAACCGGCGTTCGCTGGTGCACTAAAAGAAAGTACCCCCAATTGTCCGAGCTTTCGTGGTGCGTTTCGGAGGGCCCATACGTCAGCCCTTGGAATCCGCCCGGCGATTGCCTTCCCATCCACGGGAGTAGTGACAGACACCGAAAAGCTAGGTGCGCGCACACTGCATTCTTGTGCAGAACAGAAACGCACGCACACAAAAGTGCGCCGTATTCGGGGCATTCCACGCCAGTGCCTCCATGTTGTCGGGTGATTGGGCGCCCACTAATTCCGGTGCTGCTGGCGTGCAAAGACTGCAGGCCCGGGAGTGTCCGCACCAGGGTTGCCGTTGAGTGGACATAAAGAGGCGCCAGAACTCACGCCAAAAGCAGCCAAAGTAGCCATGTCATTTGGTATCATCGCCAAATTTCTAGCCAAATAGAACAGAAGCGGTATTATCAAGAGAGTCTGTACTATTGATCAATAAATACAACGATTTTGAATAAGTAAAACCACTAGTTTAAAAAAGAGCTATGGCGCCAAGTGGACATTTTCGTCGCTAAAGGGGTCCAAAAGTAGCCAATTTGGCGCAATGTAGCCACCAACGGCAACCCTGGTTCGCGCGCTTTTTGCGCTCTCGCTTCTGGGGCTGAGGGGGGTCTCGGAATCGAAGCTTAACAGACCGCCCCTTCCCGGATGGAGATCCCGACGGGTAGGGGACACCCCGTCGGAATCTCAATCCGTGAGTGATCTTTCTGTCAAGAGGGATCCATGGTTGAAGCTCGTAGCCTTCTGAATTTGGACCACGGTACGTGATGCCTGATTTTATGCATCGTTCGGTCTTGTAAGGTGGTTCCGACAGATTTCAAAGATAATGTAAAGACCTGCGACTATCACGGGGAAACCCAGCCACCAAGAAAGCAAGCGCACTGCCCTGCAGTGTCCAGTGCACCACCTGTAGTCCCCAGCATCTGCCCTCACAAGCAACTGAGCAACTGGCACCCAAAGGGAATGACTTGACCACAACAGAGGAAACATGCTCCACAATTTCAACGTCAACGATGGCCCCCGACAACAGTGACACCACACACCCACTGCTGGATCTCGCGTAGCACATCATCGGCTCGCCTGATCTGCACACGCCGACGCATCTAATGACGTCCAGCGCCGTGATCTTCCAACCAAGACTCGCGTCTCGTCGGTCGTCTACACGGCAGACAATGCAGCAGCCGCAGCCGGTGATGGGCCGCCGCTTCCACCCTTCCCGGCACCGACGACACGCCAACTGTGTGGCCCGCCCAACCCGGCGTTGTTTCCACCACCAGCAACGCGAATGTGCGTCTAAAGCTGCATGCGTCGCCATACGACGTGTACGCAACCACCAGCATGGCAGCAGCCTGTGTGTGTACAAGTGTCGTTGCGCTGCATGGAGGAATTCCTCGGCCCACTGATGCTGATTTTCACGTTTCTGGCCTGGTTTGCGGCTCCCAACAGCATCTCTTCATCATGACTCCCGTCCGCTGCACCATTCCCACAGTCGCCCGCCTGGTCCCCCCATGGTCCTTTCACGTTGACGACCTGAAATGCTCATGGACTCTGGTTTCGCGTCCTGTACATCTCTTGTATATACGCTGTCATTGTTTTCATTCTGGGTTCATTTTGCGGGGAGGGGGAAGTAATCTCTAGCTTCACCATCATCACCATTCATCATCATCATAATTTCCTAGCCGCCGCGCCGCGCCTCTCGCGCAGCTCATGCGAAGCTCGAGATGAGAGCCGTAGAGAACGAGCTCACGCACCAGGCGGTCTGGACGCTGCAGCCACCACCGCTCCGCTTGGCCTTCCAAACAACGTGGCGAGAGAACGGCACGGCCACGTCGGCCGACGTCACGATGTTTCTCGTCTCTCTCTCTCACTACACCTACCGAACACCGCCATGCTTATTTGAAAACACAATAGTGACAACTTTGCTACACTAATCGTAGCACTGAACACAACCATAGTTTCGTTGTACACCTGGCAACGGACAGAGTTCCCATAAGTCTGCAAGAAATAAAAGCGGAAAAACCTATGTCAGGAAAAAAAAACCTCCGAGGCCAATTCATGATCTAGAGGCTTAGGCCTAAGCCGTCGCATTACCATTGGGACTTTCCTTTTTGTACCGTATTTTGTATGAATACCGCTGTAAAGCAAGGCTCCAGCGCATGAGGCGACCATTTCTGGAAGAAGTTATCTGCAGCCATCTGAGAGAAGAATGGTATGTTTCGATGAGTAGGCTCGAGCCTGCAGGGAAGCACGATAATTTCTGCACAGCCCATACGAGGATCGCACATTCTTTGACGCTTGTGCTATACGCTTATTAGGGCGAAAGCCTTTAATGTCTCATCCTCACGTCCGTCCGGTGTACGTCCAGTGTCCGTCCGGTGTCCGTCCGCCCGGTGTCCGTCCGGCGTCCGTCCGTCCGTCCGGTGGTGGTGTGCGTCCTGACCACCTTTACTGCGCATGCGCAAACCATCCCCACGCACCTCCTCTCCTACGCTCCCCCTCTCTTTCCTCTAGGTATCCCTCCTGCCCGCGGCGTTTAAACACCCATTTGCGCATACGCGTCCCCGCCCCCCTCTCTCTCCTACGCTCCCCCCTCTCTCCTCTAGGCATCCCTCCCCCCGGCGTTTACACACCCATTGCGCATGCACGTCCCTTCCCCTCTCTCCTATCCTACGCTCCCCCCTCTCTCTCCTCTAGGCATCCCTTCCCGCGGCGTCCACACCCCCCACTGCGCATGCGCGTGCCCTCCCCCATCTCCTCTACGCATCCCTGCCAGCGGCAACCACACCCCCCACTGCGCATGCGCGACCCCTCCCCCCTCTCTCTCATCTAGGAATCCGTCCCGCGGCGTTTACACCCCCAATGCGCATGCGCGCCCCTCCCCCTCTACCCTTTCATACGCTCCCCCTCTCTCGCCTCGCAACGCCGACGCAGGCAGCGTCTGCTAGCGAGTTTCTTGATTGAAAAAACCGACTGCTCGCGCTGCACAACCGTTCAACGCCGACGCAGGCAGCGTCTGCTAGCGAGTTTCTTGCTTGAAAAAACCGACTGCTCACGCTGCACAACCGTTCACTGGCCAACTCGAATATATAGGCACTGGATCTTGACCTGCAAGGTAGTGCCGGTGGGAGATTTCTCCTGTGCGTTGTCGAACGATAAAAATTCGCAGCGTGTGCGCTAACTAAAAGCGGACTGCGGGTCTCTCTGTCCAGTCCGAGTCTTCTGCCTCTCATTGCCCATTAGCAGCGATTGGCATGTTCCAGTAGGAAACACCGGTCCATCACTGCATGATTGCGCCTGCCTAGTCTTCTTTCCTGCGCAACACCGCGATGAGCTAGGTGGCTTTGGATGAGCGCCAGCGTCAACGCCGCCGCCAGTGTAAGCGTTAGCGCCCGCTGCTTCGCATCTACACATGGTTCCCTTTAGCGGGAAAAGTTGCGGGAATTTTAAGGCGAAAGCCTTTAATGTCTCATGCTCACGTCCGTCCGGCGTCCGTCCGGTGTTCGTCTGGTGTCCGTCCGTCCGGCGTCCGTCCGTCTGTCCATCCGTTCATTTGTCCGCCTGTCCGTCCGTCCGTTCGTCTGTCCGTCCGTCTGTCCCTCCGTCCGTCCGTCTGTCCGTTCGTCTGTCTGTCTGTCCGTCCGCCGTCCGTCTGTGGGTCTGTCCGTCCGTCTGTCCATCCGAGCTCTGGCACGGAATCAGGTGGCCGCCGGGGTGCGCAAACGGACGGCGGTCGCGTCGGACTCTACAGCGCTCGCGCTTTGCTTGCGTAGAGTCGCTGTGCGCAGCCCTTGCAATCATTCTGACCGACGCCGTCTCAATGGACATATCCGTCCACGGAACACACTTTGGAATTTACAAAGGGTCCGTCAATTTAAGCGCTGGAACGCGGATGGCGTTTGCGCGATGCGCAATGCACGAGAAAATACTAACGCATGCGAACGGAGGACGATTAGTCTCGCGTCTCGCTGCCATTTGCGGTAAAAAAAAAATAAAAAAAAGAAAAACACGCACACATTCGGTTTGTGTGTTATCCCAGTGAGAGTGTAAAAGAAAAAAAAGACATGGCATAGTCACTGGAATGGTCACACGCTTTCGCCGAACACACTTTGGAATGTACAAAGTGTCCTTCAATTTTTCTCGCACTGTCAGCTTACGACTGGCAAAACGTCTGGGTGTTCCCCGTTTACTCCCTGTGGGCACAACGCTACCCCCCATGCCCTGCTCACTAGCGTCACGCTGAACTACCAACTATTAAGGCGAAAGCCTTTAATGTCTCATGCTCACGTCCGCCCGGTGTCCGTCTGTCCGGTGTCCATCCGGCGTCCGTCCGTCCGTCCGTCCGTCCACACACCCATGCACATGCGCCAACACATTAAAAAAATAAAAATAAAAACCTCCTCTCCACCTCTAGGCATCCCACCCCGCGGGAGGCCACACCCTCACTGCGCATGCGCGTCCCCTCCCTCTCTCCCCTCCTACGCTCCCCCTTTCTCCCCTCCTACGCTCCCCCCTCTCTCCTCTAGGCATCCCTGCCAGCGGTGTCCACACCCCCCACTGCGCATCCGCGTCTTCCCCTCTCCTACGCTCCACCCTCTCTCGCCTCGCGACGCCGAACGCAGGGAGCGTCTGCTAGCGAGTTTCTTGGTTGAAAAAATGGCCCCACCTCCCCGAAGGGAATCGTGAGGAAATGCGAATGCATTTCGCGCGCGCTTCACTCCATTTATATATGGTGGTTGTGGTTCGAAGAAGGAAAAGACGCCTAATTTCTGCAGCCCGGTCGGGAGCACGGCGCAGCGCCTTTTTTTTTGCTTTTGTTTTGTTTTTTCTCCTTTTTTCATTTATTTTTTTATTCTTTTTGTTCTTTTTTCCTTTTTTTTCTTTTTTAAATTTTTTAAATTTTTTTTTCATATATAGCTCCACCGAGCTCCCGCGATGCGAGCGCCCTCACGCACTTGAAATGCATTCGCATTTAAAACTGGAGATGCGTAAAGCACGCAGCGATGGAGCGGTGTTTCCTACTGGAACATGCCAATCGCTGCTAATGGGCAATGAGAGACAGAAGACTCCGACTGGACACAGAGACCCGCAGTCGGCTTTTAGTTAACGCGCACGCTGCGAATTTTTATTGTTCAACAACGCACAGGAGAAATCTCCCACCGGCACCACCTTGGAGGTCAAGATCCATTGCCATATATACGGGATGGACAGTGAACGGTTGTGCAGCGCGAGCAGTCGGTTTTTTTCAACCAAGAAACTCGCTAGCAGACGCTGCCTGCGTCGGCGTCGCGAGGCGAGAGAGGGGGGTAGCGTAGGAGAGGAGAGAGAGGGGGGGGACGCGCATGCGCAGTGGGAGTGTGAACGCCGTAGGCAGGGGATGCGTATAGGAGAGAGGGGGGGAACGTAGGAGAGGAGAGAGAGGGGGGCGCGCATGCGCAGTGGGGAGGTAGACGCCGCGGGCAGGGATGCCTAGAGGAGAGAGGGGGGAGTGTAAGAGGGGAGAGAGGAGGGGAGGCGTATGCGCAATGAGGGTGTGGTTGCCGCAGGGAGGGATGCCTAGAGGAGAGAGAGGGGGAGAGGAGGTTTTTTATTTTTATTTTTTTTAAAGGGTTTGCGCATGCGCAGTAAGGGTGGGCACGCGGCACACCACCACCACCACCACCGGATTAAGCTTCGCCATCAGATGCTTCACATCTAAAAACGGCGCGAAGACCACGATACACAAACGAAGAATACACGGCGCCTGTCTTCGTGTATTCTTCCTTTGCGCCGAGGGATCAACCATGTTTTTTAGATGCGAAGCAGCTTTTGCTCGGGGCTGTGTCCGTCCCTTGGCGACCATCCGCTCTCCCACTGCGCATGCGCCTACTCTCCCGCCTTTGCTCGCGTGAGCGCGAGGAGGTGGGAGGAGGTGGCGTGAGCACTGCCTCCGCTTCGTTTCTCTCTCTCCGGCGCAGCTGTGCGCTCGTATATATTGCCACGCGCGTTTCTTGTTTTCACTTTGCTCTATTAGGCTTTCGCCCTCAAAGGCTGTCAGCAATGCTCAGCGCAAACCGCGCCTCATTGTTCTAGAAGCTTCGCGATCATTGTAGATCGTTTTGTTAAGATTGCGCGCAAGACGCGAACACTCGAGCTTATTCCAGAGCTTGCACGACAACCAGTGATAAGGCTGGAATATTCTATGAAACGCATATAAATTCCGACGCGTTTCATCGCTTGTCAGTTGATCGACGGCCGACGCTCTGTTCGCCGCTATCAGTGCCAGCGTGTATTGCTGTAATATTACTCTTTACTGGCCACAAGTCCGGCCACAAGTCCGGCAGGGATGCCTAGAGGAGGGAGGGGGGAGCGTATTAGAGGAGAGAGAGGGGGACGCGCATGCGCAGTGGGAGCGCGGGGAGGGATGCCTAGAGGAGAGAGAGGGGGAGCGTAGGAGGGGGGAGAGGGAGAGGAGGCGCATGCGCAGTGAGGGTGTGGTTGCCGCGGGGAGGGATGCCTAGAGGAGATAGAGGGAGAGAGGAGGTTTTTTATTTATATTTTTTAAAGGGCTTGCGCATGCGCAGTATGGGTGGTGACGCCGCCCACCACCACCACCGGATTAAGCTTCGCCATAAGATGCTTCACATCTAACACCTGCCGGGGCTTACCTCCTCAACCTATCCTCCTCCTCCGCGGACAACGCTGGACAACGCCGGACAACGCCGGACAACGCTGGACAACGCCGGACAACGCCGGATGCCTGACATAGCCCGACTATGAAATGCATTCGCCGACTGCTCGCGCTGCGCAACCGTTCACTGGCCATTCCGTATAATATGGCAATGGATCTTGACCTGCAAGGTGGTGCCGGTGGGAGATTTCTCCTGTGCGTTGTCGAACGATGAAAAATTCCCAGTGTGCGCGTTAACTAAAAGCGGACTGCGGGTCTCTGTGTCCAGTCCGAGTCTTTTGTCTCTCATTGCCCAGCAGCAATTGGGATGTTCCAGTAGGAAACACCCGTCCATCAGTGCGTGCTTTGCGCCCCCCAGGTTTCTCTTCTGTGCAACGCTGCGATGATTGTCAACGCCGCCGCCAGTGTAAGCGTTAGCGCCCGCTGCTTCGCATCTACACGTGGTTCCCTTTAGCGGTGGATGGTGTAATCTTTAAGGCGAAAGCCTTTATTGTCTCATGCTCAGGTCCGTCCGGTGTCCGTCCGACCTTCGTCCGGCGTCCGTCCGTCCGTCTCTCCGTCCGTCTCTCTGTCTGTTCGTCCGTCCGTCCATCCATCCGTCTGTCCGTCCGTCCGTTCATCCGTCCATGTCCATCCGTCCGTCCATCCGAGCTCTGGCACGGAGCCAGGTGGCCGCCGGGATGCACAGACGGACGCCGGTCGCGTCGGACTCTATAGCGCTCGCGCTTTGCTTGCGTAGCGTCGTTGTGCCCAGAGTTTGCAATCATTCTCACCGACGCCGTCTCAAGGGACCCAGGCGTTCAATACACTTTCCAATTTACAAAGGGTCCGTCAACTTAAGAGCTGGAACGCGGATGGCGTTTGCACGATGCGCAAAGCGCGAGAAAATACTAACGCATGCGAACGGAGGAAGATGAGTCTCGCGTCTCGCTGCGATTCGCGGTAAAAAAATTTAAGAAGAAAACACGCACCCGTTAGGTTTGTGTCTTATGCCACTGAGAGTGTAAAAGAAAAAAAGACATGGCATAATCAGTGGAATGGCCACACGCTTTTCGCCGAACACACTTTGGAATGTACAAAGTGTCCTTCAATTTTTTTAAATTGTCCAGCGATTTAAGCAGAGCTTGATTTGTTAGGGTGATTTTTCAAGGCGTTAAAAGCCTTCTCGTTACGTTCGTCCCAGACGACAGCTTTTGGCTGAGTTTTCCGAAGAGCGTCCGTTAAAATGCCAGTCATTTCAAAATATATCGGGATGTAATGTTGATAGTAGCCCGCAACCCCCTGAAATGAGCGGATGTCTGTCTGAGAGGTTTTGCGAGGAATCGAGTATTGGAGCCACCTTGAGCTCAGGAAGTCAGAGGCGTCGCTGTTTGATTATGTGACCTATTCAAGTCGCGCCAGCTTATGCTAGTTAAACAATCTCGCGTTGATTTATGCGACGTAGTCCTTAACGCGAACATGGTAGCACGTACACATAGGTCTCAAAACGTCTTGCTCTCGAAACCTGACTCCCTTGACACTCACTTCAGAATGCAGTGGCGCTTATTGACTGACTGGGCTTTCAATGAGCTTTATCCAACACCTTTCTAAAAAAGGTAGTGGTAAGATCACTAATAAACACAGAGCCTTGGCTTGACTGTACTTCGGCGGGAAAACCAACTCGGGCGAATGTGTAAATTTTATTTGCACAGGGCTTAGTCCTTTGTGGAGCCACTTCGGAAAACTTAGGCTATATTACGGTACCCCGATGTAGTGCCCGGATGTGGACCTACGGTGTCTCCTACTTGCCGGCGAAATGGCTCTGCGATTATAGGCACCAGTTTCTTCGGCGCTCTCAAATTGTCACCAGGCTTCCGCACTCACTCACATGTGTCGCATGTCCTTACAAACTGCTCTGCGTCGCGGAAACAGCCTTGCCAATTATACTATCGCAATAGCCGCAATAGCTGTCCGTCATTTTTGTTTCTTTTCTGACGCCTAAATGACCAGCCCAAAAACTTCCAGCTGACCATGCTTGGGGCATGGTCAGCTCATAAAACATTACACCCATTCTATTAATATACTTCCGGTACGGCATGCAGCCTTTTTCACAATAATATGTCTTTTTTTTTTTTTTGCGGGCTACCTTTTCATTTGCACTACTGTGAATGTTTCGCAAGCTCGCGTTTTTGTTTTGTTGATCTCTCTGGGCGGTGCTGTCAACGTTTAACAGCCATTGTAGGCTTTCCGACGTAGCCGCTACAAATAAGCCCCTCCAATGCTCTCCCAATAACTCTGATGATGCCTATGCCATAACTTCATCCTCCGGGGTTAGAACCTCCGGCTCTGCTAACGCTGGCGCAAGTTCGACCTCTGTCCGCCATGGTGGATCAGTGGCTACGGTGCTCAGCTGCTGACCCGAAGGTCGTGGGTTTGATCCCAGCCGCGGCGGTCGCATTTCGGAATCGAGGCGAAATGGCAGAAGCCGTGTACTGTGCGACACGGCTTCTGCCATTTCGTACAAGCTAACGAACACCAGATGGTCGAAATTTCCGGAGCCCTGCACTACGGCGTCCCTCACAATCAAAGCATGGATTTTGGACGGAAAGCTCCACATATTTTAGATGCGAAGCATCTCATGCTCGGGGCTGTGTCCGTCCCTCCGGCGTCCCCGGTCCCGCGTCCCCGGTGCCGCATCCGGCGTCCCGCATCTGGTCACTTTCACGAAGTATGGAAGCAGCCACTATGCGAACCAGAACACTGTAGTACAATAAGGCCGTCAACCACCACCACAGTCAACAGAGTCATGGCCGAGAGCACTGGAGTGGCTGCTTAGCAATGACGGGAGGGCTCTTCGGAACAACAATCAAATGGCACTACATGGACTACTCCCTTTAGTCCAGGTTGTCAGGAAAGCCGACGCCTCCTTCTAGAGTCTACTGACCAAAATAGGAGACGGAAGGGCTATCGACGACAGCGAAGTGTCTTTGATGGCGAGTCGCTTTTATTTTCCGACCTATGCTCCTATCTACTCATCTTCACCATTACTATCAGCCTTACCTGAATTCACCTTTATACTCACGTCTACTCACACGTATTTTAAAGTAGTATCGTTCATAGACGATTTCAATATTTATTGATCAGAGGCGTGAATTACGTAGGGGGGTGCGTTGACCTCATCCTCGTCAACTCTTTCAGGGAAGTTCTCGATAAATACATCTTATGTTGTCGTCTCTTTCAAGAAAAAATTCGGCAGATTCCACGTACCTTGGGAATCGATGTTATGCGAAGCATGCGGAGGGAAGGTGACTATGTTGTAATGTTTTATTGAGCGAAACGGTACGAAATTACGCCTAGAGATATGTACAAATGTTGTACGCACATACATATGTTCCACAGTCGCATATGTTTTGCATAACAAGTTGTTTACAGTTACGTAACGATGCCAACAGCAACGTGGGCATTAGCAACACCAGAAGCGGTAAACTGATATGTAGCGCTTGTGCTCGCGAGGATGGTAGCCCTGAACACTGCAACATATATCAACTTCAGTGGATGGCGCTTTACTATAATTGATGTTAACCCGGCGTGACGGCTGTATCATCGGAGTACATATGTAATGTTTATAAAATTGGATAGCCAGCACTGCACGGCAATTGACGTTTCACGAACATTAGGGTCTATTCGAAAAGGAGTTCCGAGACCTGGCGTGGCTCTGTGGTAGAATGCTTGATTGTCACGCAGAATGCTTGGGTTCGATTCCGGTTGGGACTCTGACATTTATTTTTTGTATTCGTCCGGTCAACGCTGCTGATGACGTCAGCTTTTAACGCGAGTACCAATGTTTATTCTCGCCGTTCCTGGGTAGTCTAAACTGTCAATCACCTGTGGCACATAAGGGTTTGACGACGTACGCGGCGGGATTGTCACATTATTGATGTCGCGACCAGCGAGTCATATTCGTGAAACCATCTTATTCCCACATACTAATTTTGGTCTACCCCAAGTTAAAGGGGTAATCACGAGATCACCCAGACGTAGGCGGCTAGATAGATAGATACGTAGATAGAAACGCTAAAAGTGCTTGCAGTACGCAAAGAAATGCTTCGCATTTAAAATGTCCTTACTGATTTGCAACTACTCATAACTCTTA
>JALIZH010030138.1:0-19081 GCA_030522465.1 Rhipicephalus appendiculatus | reverse complement strand
GTACCGGCGCTCTTCGTTTCTCGGGGCCGTGCTACCGCCTAAGAGAGGAGAAGAGAAGTACTGCATTATGACACCAACTAACACAGACAGAGAACGCTGCGGTAGCCTCAGCACTACGGCCACTACGGCGCCTCGATGCCATCATTCGAACAGACGCTGGCATCGGAGCGGCCTGCCAACGCCGCCTAGGGTGGCGTTGGCACTACTTGAAACAAAGTTAGCAACAACTTGTGGGTTTGGGCGAGTCGGTTCATGATGCGAATAAATAGAAGCAGCGCGAAAAAACGAACGACAAGAAACACACACAACAGGACTAGCGCTGTACTGCCAACTGAATGTTTATTGAAAAGATCACCACTTATACCTATGCCACCAAAAACGCCTTGTCACACAAACGCCACAAATAATCAACGATTGCGGGCAGTACAGCGCTAGTCCTGTTGTGTGTGTTTCTTGTCGTTCGTTTTTTCGCGCTGCTTCTATTTATTCGAAACAAAGTGTAGCGTTGCCTCCGCAATCACCTCCGACAAAGTTTCCGGAGCTAATTTCGCAGACCACGAACAGAAGCTTTAATTGCGACGTGCTCTACGCTCTGATTTGGCTCGGTGACAACGCAGTTACGTGCTTCGTCCTTCACGTTGTGCCAGCGTGCGCAGCGTAGTGCAGCTTCCATATGCAACAATGGTGTATCTCCGCCGTCTACTGATACGAGTGCGATGGTACCGACTACGAGAACTGCTGCATTAAGCGCCGCCGAAAGAAAACGGCGTCGACGGGCGAATGTCGCTCAAGTGAGTTTGGTAGGCGTTGGTTTGGTGCAGCGATGGACACGCCATGGGGGAGCGGGGGGTGCGGGGGGGCCTTCGCGCGTTCACGGCTCAAGCTGAGAACTCTGTCTTCCGCGTTTGCGAAGTTGAGCTCATCGTGACCCAACTGGCTGCCATACAGATACCGATGCAGGACCGAAATGTTCGTATCTTCGCCGAAGCGACTTATCAGTAGGACGCTGCTCGCCAACACGACGCCGCATGCCAAGCACATCCACAGGATGGTCGCCGACCCGCAAATCACGCTCCTTTGCTGCAGCGAACCGTCAGCTGAAAAACGATTGAGTGTGTTGGGACGCGTGTACGCGCGGGAGAAGAAGACACGACCGCGCGGCGTGGATCCCAAACATCAACTGTTTATTCAGGTTCTCTGGAGGTTCCGGAGAGCAGCGGAGGGTGGCGCTGCCTGGCGGCTTGGCTTGGCTTGGCTGCCGCCACAGCACTCCCCCCCTAGTGAGTTGCCGAACGGAGTTAAAGGTCCAGGCGAGTGGGTGCTCTTGATAGCCGCCCACTGTGCGTCAGCCGGGAGGGCACCTCGTGGACTTGGGCTGGCATTGAAGCTGGGGGTCCTGGCGATGATTCCCTTAGTGGAGGCAACACGGCGTCGTCACGGTCCATGTGTGCTGGCTTGATGCGGTCCAACGACACGACCTCCTCACGGCCGTTTCTCTTGATTGTGACTTGCTTGTTGCCACGGCGGAGGACTTGAAACGGCCCATCATAGGGTGGCTGAAGAGGTCGCCGAACCGCGTCGTGTCGTACAAACACATATGGGCACGATGTGAGCTGTGGGTCGACGTGCACCACACGCGACCCTGGGGGCCGTGGAGGTACCGCGCGCAGTTTGCTCATGACGTTGCGTAGGCGAAGTGCATAGTCGCTGCAAGCTATGGATGCCTCCTCTGAGCCGCGCGCAAAGAGCTCTCCCGGCAGCCTGAGTGTCGTGCCGTAGACCAGCTCAGCGGCGCTGCAGCCAATGTCCTCTTTCAAGGTGGACCTTATACCCAAAAGAACGAGTGGGAGGGCCTCCACCCAGTTGTGTTCCTCGGTTGCCGTGAGCGCAGCCTTCAGCTGGCGGTGAAAGCGCTCCACCATGCCGTTGCTCATGGGGTGGTACGCTGTCGTGCGTATGCGTGAGGTGCCCATGAGCTGACTGATGGCAGTGAAAAGGGCTGATTCGAATTGTCGGCCGCGGTCTGTTGTTATCGTGGAGGGCACACCGAAACGGGCTACCCAGTGGTACAGGAAAGCACTCGCAACCGTCTCGGCAGTGATGTCCGCGATAGGGATGGCCTCTGCCCAGCGGGTGAACCTGTCGACACAGGTCAGCAGGTAGGCCTTTCCGTGGCAGGGTGGCAGTGGGCCGACGATGTCCAGGTGGACATGATCAAAGCGAGAATCCGGAGTGGGGGAGTGTTCCCAGTGCTGTCGAGGTATGGCGTTGTATCTTAGAGCGCTGGCAAGCTACACATTCGCGTGCCCAGCGTCGGACGTCCCGATTTACGCCCGGCCAGACAAATCTTGCCGTCACCAGTCTTTGGGTGGCTCTAATCCCCGGATGAGACAGTCTGTGCAAGGACTCGAACACATGGCGACGGAGGCTCGCGGGCACGAACGGGCGAGTTCTACTGACGCTTGTGTCACAGCAAACCTTGTCCTCGGATCCGGGAACCGGGATCCACTCAAGATTCAGGGCAGTGGTCGCGGTCAACAGGTGTTTCAGTTCGTCATCTTCACGTTGAGCGGCTGCCAAAGCGGGAAGATCAACCTGTAGTGTGGGCATGATGGCGTTCACAGGATTCCGTGAGAGGGCGTCCGCTACCTCGTTGTCGCCGCCTTTGACGTGGCGGATATCAGTCGTGAACTCTGATATATAGGACATTTGGCGTCGTTCACGTGCTGTGTGCGTTCCACCGTCGGAGCTTAGCGAGCGCAATGCATAAGTAAGCGGCTTGTGGTCGGTGAGGACGAAAAACTCTACACCTTCCAGGAAATGGCGAAAATGTCGTATGGCAGCGTACACGGCCAGCAGTTCTCTCCCGAAGGTGCTGTAGCGGCGCTCGGTAGGTGTTAGCTTCCTCGAAAAGAAGGAAATCGGGCGCCAGATTCCCCCAACGAGCTGCTGTAATACAGCCCCAACGGCTGTATCGGAGGCATCTACCATTACGCTCTGCGGGACACCGGACCTGGGGTATTCAAGCAGTGCGGCGTTTGCCAAAGCGTCCTTGACCTCGCAGAAGGCTTCTTTTGCTTCTTGAGACCAGGAGAGGGTGTCCGAGCCATTTCGTGAAGTGGCCAGCAGGTCGTGAAGAGGTTGAAGGATATGGGCGCAGCGGGGAATGAAACGGCGGTAGAAGTTTACCAAACCCAGAAATTCCCGAAGCTGGCGCTTGGCGGTCGGCTGCGGAAATCCTTGCACGGCTTCAACCTTGTTGGGTTGAGGAAGAACTCCTGAGGCGGAGATGACGTGTCCAAGAAACGAGAGTTGTCGCACACCAAGCTCGCATTTGGCCATGTTCACGACCACGCCATGTTCCACTAAGCGCTGGAAGACGATGCGCAGATGATTCACGTGCTCTTCCGGAGTGCTGCTGGCGACTAGCAAGTCGTCAAGATAGGCGTGGCAGAAGCTGAGGCCGCGTATAGCACCGTCCATGAACCGCTGGAATGTCTGACCCGCGTTTCGGAGTCCGAATGGCATTCGGAGGAATTCGAAAAGTCCGAAAGGCGTTGCGATGGCGGTCTTCGGGACGTCCTCCGGGGCAACGGGAATCTGATGGTATGCCCGCACCAGGTCGATCTTCGAGAAGATAGTGGCACCGTGAAGCCTCGTCGTGACATCGTGTATGTGCGGTACCGGGTATCTGTCTGGAGTCGTTACCTGGTTCAGCGCCCTATAGTCCCCGCATGGTCGCCAGTCTCCCGGCGTTGACTTTGGCACCATATGAAGTGGAGATGCCCAGGCGCTCGACGAGGGTCTGATGATCCCTAGCTCCATCATGTGTTCAAATTCCTGTCGTGCGACCTTCAACTTCTCTGGAGGCAAACGGCGAGGCCGCGCGTGCACGGGTGGGCCGCTGGTGGCGATGTAATGGCGTACCTCGTGCTTCACCGCGGCGCTGGCTGGCGGCTGCCTCGTCAACTCGGGAAAATCCTGCAGAATGCGAGTAAAACGTTCTGCACCGGACGGCCCCGAGCAGAGTGGGGCTCAGCGGAGGGTGGTGCGAGGGATTGCCTTGCACAGTTGCCTGCGACACGGGATCGTGAAGGCGGCGGTTGCGCACGTCGACGAGAAGGCCGAAATGCCGAAGAAAGTCCGCACCCAAGATGGCGAACTTCACTGCTGCCACGATGAAAATCCACCGGAACGTTCTGTTCAAGCCTAAATCGAGTGGCAGCGAGCGATGTCCGTAGGTGGCGATGGTTGTGTTGTTGACCGCCTGAAGCGGGGACGCACTGGGGACACGGCGATCGGTGGACCCAACGGGCAGCACGCTCACCTCAGCGCCGGTGTCCACGAGGAATCGAAGGCCACTGTCGCGGTCGGTGAGGAAAAACACTGATGGACGACGTTCGGGGGCCTCTGCGACACTGGTCGTCCTCAGTGCCGGCCGCTCCCGTTTCCCGCATAGTCGCACGGAGGAATGCATTTGCGAGCAGCATTGCCATGCTTCCTGTGATACCAGCAGATTCTCTGTTGCACTGCTGGGCGCTGGCGCTCCTCGGGAGTGCTGCTGGCCTGCATCGCTGCGACGGTATCGGCGAGGCGGGATATCTGCTCCCGGATGTCATGCAGCGTGGTCGTGGGCGCGCCGCCGGCGATGTCTGGCTGTAGCGCCGCGACGGACGGCGGAGCGACCGCCAGCACCGAGTCCGCGAGCTCGGCGAGTTGAGACAGGCGTTTGTCGGCAGCCGAGGCGAGGACCATGCGCACGTTGACCGGAAGTCGCTGTAGGAACAGCTCGCGAAGCAGTCTGCTGTCGGCATCGGTGGTGGCTGCGCCGGCCGTGTGCAACAGCTGCCTCATGTGGCGCAACAATTGGCTGGGCGTCCGGTCCCCGAGCTCGGTGTCGTGCAGTAGCTGCTGCAGTCGCTGAGGCTCCGACGGCGTGAGACGGCTGATGAGCAGCTGTCTGAGCGCTGTGTACGCGTTCTCTGCAGGTGGAGCGACCAGCAGATCGCGTATCTCGCTCGCTATTGCCGGTGGGAGGCTGGCGACCACGTGGTGGTACTTTGTTAGCTCAGCGGCAATACGACGAGCGGTGAATTGGGACTCCACCTGCAGGAACCACAGCTGCGGGTCCGCTGTCCAAAACGGCGGGAGCCTGATGTCGACGGCGGAGATGGCCGGTGCGTCAGGGGGGAGTCTCCATGGCGTCGATCGCTTGAAAAAGGCGGTAAGCCTCGTCCGGGTCACCACTGTTGGGACGCGTGTACGCGCGGGAGAAGAAGACACGACCGCGCGGCGTGGATCCCAAACATCAACTGTTTATTCAGGTTCTCTGGAGGTTCCGGAGAGCAGCGGAGGGTGGCGCTGCCTGGCGGCTTGGCTTGGCTTGGCTGCCGCCACAGTGAAAACCCGTTCGGTTTCGCTTGCACGGTTCGCGAACGCCTTAGGTCCAAGTGTGATTTGCGCGATGCTCAGGTGCGTGCAATGTAGTGTCTCGGTAAAGTGTATCCTGGTAGTGAGTCGTTGGTTGTCGTGGTGGAGATGTGCCACCAGGTGTCAACATGGGTGCATCAACATCTAAGGGCGCTGTAGCCACTGAACACCAATAGACATTATATATCAATGTGCAATAAACATTGGGCTACTTCTGTGAAGACATGTTTCACTTTCGTGTTATACCGATTCCTATATCAGAGGGGTCAACCACATTTTTTTTTAATTCGCTCTCCCATGGTCATATTTATTTGCAGGGTTCAATTTCTTTATGCTTAGAAAAAGTACAAGTAAGCAATTTCCCGAGCATTATTCAAATAAACATTCTACGCGTGGAGTTATATGCACTGTTCATTCTTGAATGCATAGATAAAATGATATGCTTAAGTTCTTTGCTGAATGTGCTGACATTGAGGCAACTTAATTTTTGTTTTAAACGGTCCCGACACAACAAGTGTCCTGAACTTCGAACGCTTCACCTTACGCTTTGAAGGTGCGATCACAACAACGGCGGTGACGTGGCGGCCTCTAGGTCATGGATGGATGGATGGATGAAAGAACTTTATTAAGATGTAATAGGTCGCGCTAGTTTCCTAGCCCGAAGCGGGCCGCTCGCACGTGGGGCCCAAATACCTAGCCTTTCGGAAGGCCACGTATGAGATAACTATAAATTAGCTAAGAAATTAGAGATAAAGTAATATAGAAATGTCAGCGGAGCGTGCCCACCAGAGCGCAACAAATCTTCAAGTAATGAATTATTACATCTCTAGGGCGACATTCGACCAGTTCGGGCGCCGGATGGCGAGCGCCTGCCCGTAAACGGCAGTAATCCCACACCTAGCAATAGTGCAATGCCGGCGAGCACCTCGCGGAAACAACTTCAACAATGAGAAACGGGATACGAATACCCTGTATCACAGCGCCCGTAGAATCTGTATGAGGGAACACTGCCGCAAGTGCTCGCGACCACACCCCGCAAACTGCTTTCTTTGTGGTGTGTGGTCATGAGAAATTGCGTGTGAAACGTGTGTTTGAATGAAGGAGTGCCAAGGTGCGCCTAATTTTCGAGATGGTTCAACTGTTTGTTGACGTGGTACTATACCGCCAAAAGATAGCCCGAGTTCCGAAAGAAGTAAGGCGTTGTTGGGGGCTATGAAAAGCGCCACGAACGCTTAAGTTTCTGTCAACGCACCTCAACTTTAACCTGCAGCTATTGCGCAACCACAGCGGTCGACGTGCCCTAAGCATATAACTGCGGAGCACGCATAGACAGAGAAAAGAGAGGATTTTCTCCAGGCTGTCGTCAACTGCGACGACCAATACCGCAATCCCATATCCAAGAGCGCCGCTGTGAGACAAAAAAGGTCACAGTTTCGCCACAAGGCGAAGCAATGAATGCGATAGCAACAAATTGGAATGTCAAGCGACGAATGGCAAGCAGATCGAAACGTGTAGAATAACACGTTTTATATAGAATAGTAGCAAGTCATTAGAATAACAGCAAGTATAATTTAGAATAACAGCCAGTAATTTAAACTCATTTCATCCTTCTTTTGTTAATTTGCGTCAATGATAGCCGAAGGCAAGAATGCTCGCTTGGCCGTGTGGGAGACGTGTCCTGTTGCTGCTTATCGCTCAATCACCGCTCTTATTAAGGCGAAATCCTTAGATGCCATCAAACGCGAAAATTCACCGTCGGCGTTGGCGCCGTTGGCGTCAATACGAGTGATGCGAAATGTCATCACATGGCGACGTCACCATAAGGCGTCCCATGACCTCACAAACCGCCAAAATTTGTGACGTCATCATGACGTCACTAAGACGTCACATGACGTGACGTCACGTGTTGACGTCAACCAATGACATCGCCGCTTGGTGATGGTGAGCCGATCACGGAGGCCGTGCATAACCAGGTGAGGTGCACCAAGCTTGCAATGCCTCCGATCGTAGAGGCAATGCAAAACTACCTTACGTCCAGAAAGCATTCGGAGTGGGGCGGGGAAGGAGCAATACATCGACAGAGAACAGGGTTGCCGTTGGTGGCTACTTTGTGCCGAATTGGCTACTTTAGGACCCCGTCTGGCTACAGAAATTTGAGGTTGGCGCCATGGCTACTTTTTGGCTACATTAAACTTCTGTTTAGGGGCATTTAGTAGCCAATTTTCTTATTACCTGCAGGTTGAAGAACAAGAAAGCCTAAAGATCAGCCACTGTTTTCACCCTTTTCTGTCGCGTAAGCTAATGCGCGCGCATGTCTTGGCCCCAGCATCAGGCTCATGCACCAAGGCACCCCCCCCCCCCCCCGCAAAACAAATATCAGCACAAATTGAACTTCGTCTGCTATTATGGGAAATCTAGTAATCAATTTAGGTGTGCGGCTTCAAGAAAAAACTGCTTAAAAGTTTAACATTCGTACTTTCTTGTTGACGGCAATGGTCCAAAATTACCCTGTCTCTAGGAAGAACTATCCTGCATAAATATATTCAGACGCACTGAACTTATACTAATACGAAATAGTTGCTGCTCCACCGGATGCAAAATATGATTTATGGAACTAAATGTCCGAAAATGCAAGGTTATTCGCCTTCCACAGCACTAACATTCTGCCTATTTACCTCTTGAACAGCGTTGCATTTTATAATTTGGAATTTGCTATGAATATTTATATGCTCATCAACATCATGTAATAATAACAGGAAGAATGTAAAATTCTTTGTGACTACAACCGCACTGCTAACATATGAGCCACGAAATGCCGCCTTTCCGCTCCCTCTCTAGCAGCGCATCGAAATTTTCGCCGCCTGAGCATATTTCATAGAATGTACCGCGAAGCGTGCTCCACGACCCACTTTTTAAATGCGAAGCATTTCTTAGCGAACTTCGGCGACTTTGAGCGTATCTATCTATCTAGCTATCTATCTAGCCGCCTACGACTTTGTGCTCTCCTGGCCGTATCGTTAATGGGATTTATACCAAATTTGGTATGTCATAACATGACTGTATGACGAACATAAATGGCTGGTCATATCATGAAAATCATGACTAACTTGTCATGAAAAGTATGATTTACATGCCACGCTCATGGCGCGTTCGCGGCCGTTTCGTTAGCTTGATATACACCAAATTTGGGATTGAGTGACCTGACTGTATGACGAAAATAAATGACAGGTGGTAATATGCAAATAATGACCTGCATGTCATGAACAACATGATTTGATTTACATGCCACGCTCATGGCGCGCTCGCGGCCGTTTCGTTAGCTTGATATACACCAAATTTGGGATTGAGTGACGTGACTGTATGACGATCATAAATGACAAGTGGCAGTATGGAAATCATGACATGTCATGAGCGACATGACTTGCATGCCACCCTCATGGCGTGCTCGCGGCCGTTTCGTTAGCTTCAGATACACCAAATTTGGTATTGAGTGACATGACTGTATGACGAACATAAATGACAAGTGGCAATATGAAAATCATGACATGTCATGAGCGACATGACTTGCATGCCACGCTCATGGCGTGCTCGCGGCCGTTTTGTTAGCTTGATATACACCAAATTTGGGATTGAATGACGTGACTGTATGAAGAACATAAATGACAAGTGGCAATATGGAAATCATGACATGTCATGAGCGACATGACTTGCATGCTACGCTCATGGCGTGCTCGCGGCCGTTTCGTTAGCTTGAGATACACCAAATTTGGTATTGAGTGACATGACTGTATGAAGAACATAAATGACAAGTGGCGTAGCATGCAAGTCATGTCGCTCATGACATGTCATGATTTCCATATGGCCACTTGTCATTTATGTTCCTCATACAGTCACGTCATTCAATCCCAAATTTGGTGTATATCAAGCTAACAAAACGGCCGCGAGCACGCCATGAGCGTGGCATACAAGTCATGTCGCTCATGACATATCATGATTTCCTATTGCCACTTGTCATTAATGTTCCTCATACAGTCATCCATCTCACTCAATACCATTTTTGGTGTATCTCAAGCTAACGAAACGGCCGCGAGCATGCCACGAGCGTAGCATGCAAGTCATGTCGCTCATGACATGTCATGATTTCCATATTGCCACTTGTCATTTATGTTCTTCATACAGTCACGTCATTCAATCCCAAATTTGGTGTATATCAAGCTAACAAAACGGCCGCGAGCACGCCATGAGCGTGGCATGCAAGTCATGTCGCTCATGACATGTCATGATTTTCATATTGCCACTTGACATGGCGTGCTAGCGGCCGTTTCGTTAGCTTGAGATACACCAAATTTGGTATTGAGTGACATGACTGTATGAGGAACATAACTGACAAGTGGCAATATGGAAATCATGATATGTCATGAGCGACATGACTTGTATGCCACGCTCATGGCGTGCTCGCGGCCGTTTTGTTAGCTTGATGTACACCAAATTTGGGATTGAATGACGTGACTGTATGAGGAACATAAATGACAAGTGGCAACATGGAAATCATGACAAGTCATGAGCGACATGACTTGCATGCCACGCTCATGGCGTGCTCGCGGCCGTTTCGTTATCTTGAGATACACCAAATTTGGTATTGAGTGACGTGACTGTATCAGGAACATAAATGACAAGTGGCAATATGGAAATCATGACATGTCATGAGCGACATGACTTGCATGCCACGCTCATGGCGTGCTCGCGGCCGTTTCGTTAGCTTGAGATACACCAAATTTGGTATTGAGTGACATGACTGTATGACGAACATAAATGACAAGTCGTAATATGTAAATCATGACTTGTCATGTGCGACATGACTTGCATGCCACGCTCATGGCGTGCTCGCGGCCGTTTCGTTAGCTTGAGATACACCAAATTTGGTATTGAGTGACATGACTGTATCATGAACATAAATGACAGGTCCTAACATGTAAAACATGCCATGCAAATAATGTAAAGCATGATTTGCTCCTTCCTGGCGGCTTCGCATTAGATCGATTCCCACAGTGCGTGGGATCTGCCGGCTTTTTTTAATCATCCCACTGTGGGTCATCCCTTTGGTTATCGCTCTGAGGGTATTATATTTTTGTAAACCCCGATGCTTAGTAGTCTGTCAGAAGTGTGTTCATTGTTCTTTTTTTGCTCACTATATTCTATTCATTTTTTGTTGCGTTTTATGCACTCTCAGCAATGCTCTTGGCCTTGCGGTACATAAATAAACATATAATAAATAAATAAATAAATAAATAAATAAATAAATAAATAAATAAATGCTTTTTTGTAACTCACCGGTGGCTTGACGAGCAAGATGGAAAGCAATATGGTCTTATTTCTGTATGTTTGCATACTCAAAAACATATTTATTTTATCAAAATTCGTGTGATAATATCGTTTCCTTCTATTTGGCTACAACATTGGCGATAAAATTAAATTGCATGGCTACTTTGGCTACTTTTAGCTTGAATTCTGGCTCCTTTTCAAATCTACCCAACGGAAACCCTGACAGAGAAGAAAAAGACGACGGCTTTCGCCTTTAAGTAGTCTTAGGCGAATGCTTCAGGGACCCTGTGAGTTTTTCTTGTGTTCAAGTGCAAGCGCGAGCAGGCGTCACTAAACCAGGCAAAACGCGAATACTCCCAAACTACCGAGTTGGCAGAAACTTGCATAATGAAGTGAAAAATCAGAAGGACAGAAATACGGCCACGCTGTTACGACATATCAGTATCCTGTGGTGGTCTCCATACGTCCATGTGTTCGTTACGCTTTACTTGCACTATGAAGGACAAAAAGAAGTCACAGTTTCACCGCAAGGGCGAAGCAATGAATGCGATAACAAGAAATTGGAATGTCACGCGAAGAACGGCAAGCAGATCGAAACGTGTAGCGCGCTGCTCGAGAAGAAAGAACGCGCGTAAAGATTACACACATGACGAGCACGACCTAGCAACGTTCACAGCTCGACACTCAACGCACTGCTCAAACACAAAGGACGCACGAAACCTATACACACAGGTATACATAGGATGAGCGCCAACTAACTTAAGTCGCAGTAGTTACTTCACTGTGTTTGAACACCGCCCTCTTTTCGCAAACGGTGATTCTGCAGCGAGCGGACTGACGTTCGTGCGCTCTGTAACTACAACGCAATCGTTCCGCTGAAAGCCCAAGACGTACAAACCTCTCCCACCGCGGGATAAGCGCGCCCGCGCACGGGCGACCACGCACCGTAGGGCAATGTCCACGTTTATAGACGAGCGCACGCATTGCAACGAGCATGCAGGGCGCCGAGCGCGCTCTTCGTGCCATCTCCCGATCTCGCTGGTAATGCTGAGAGCACGCTGATATTCCCCTGCAGATCGGCGTACCGTCAGCGGTAAATGGTGTATATAAATAGCTCGCCGTTACTATGTCGAAGGACGCTTTCGTGGCTCAGTGGTTAACGCCGCGCGCTGCGGAACGAGAGGTCGCTCGTTCGATTCCGCCCGTCGGAGAATATTACAACCATACAACCACACGTAGCGCTGACAGGCAACTGAAGTTTATTGCGGCGAAGAACGTAAATAAAAGATATCCATGTGTCAGCCGTCGTCAATGACATCAAGAACAGACAAAAGAAGGAAAAAATGATATCAAATGTACTCCGATGCGAAAAAGATTTGAGCATATGACACCAATGGCTAACATGATTCGCCAGCAGAAATATATTCGATTTCCTAGTCAGTTAATAAAACAGAAGGAGTGCTTGTACAAACACCGCAAACAGTGCGGCTGCAATCCCGAATTCAGCAAATGCGAAGTGTTAGCCACCAACCATAATCAACTAACGCGTGGAATAATCAGGGCCCACAAAATTGCCATGTTATAGAATAGATGTGTAAGCACTCCTTCTGTTAGATAGTCCGTCCCTCCTTCCCGCGTCCCACACCACCACAGCGCATGCACGTCGATCCCCTCCCCCCTCTCTCTCTCCTCTCCTATGCTCACCCCCCTTTCTCTCCTCTAGGAATCCTACACTCTACGGAGCGGCCCCCCGCGTCCCACACCCCCCCACAGCGCATGCGCGTCCCCTCCCCCCTATCCTCTCCTACTCTCACCCCCTTTCTCTACTCTAGGAATCATCTACTCTACGGAGCGGCGCCCGCGTCCCACATCCCCACAGCGCATGCGCGTCCTCTCCCCCCTCTCTCCTCTAGGAATCCTCTACTCTACGGAGCGGCTCCCGCGTCCCACACTCCCACAGCGCATGCACATCCCCTCTCTCTCCTCTCCTACGGTCCCCCCCCCCGTCCTCTCCTCTAGGAATCCTCTATGGAGCGGCGCGCACGACAGGTGGTGCGACAGCTGCATACTCCGCTGGGGGGCGCCACAATAGTTCCGCGGTATGAAAATGATGGAGCGCGCGCGCCTTATTCTCTCTCCTGTGCAGCGCCGCCATGAGCGCCCGGACCGCTGCCGTGAAACGAGAGCGGCGACGTTCCTCCCGCTCAAGCTCATTATATCTACCCGCTGCTTCGCATCCACACATGGTTCCCTTTAGCGGGAGATGGGGAAGTTTTTTAGGGGCGAAGCTCCTTAAGCCGTGGGTCGTGCGTCCTCGATGTATGTAGTTGTAGGTAGCCACCTCTCGTTTAGTTCTTGGAATGTCCGCTAGATGGCGGTACTTGTATATGATGAATATATGATGAAAAGCTGCGGCGCTCGCTCCATTTAGATGTATGGGCGCTGCTGCTTCTCACAATGTTCACTAGATGGCGCTGCGCTGTGACAGTACGTGAATTGATCACTAGATGGCGCTGCGGCGCTCGCTCCATTCCGATGCGTAGGAGACGGCTCCGCTGCGTGCTCTAGTGTGATAGGAGACCGCTGGGTGGCGCGGCGCTCTTTGCTTGCTTCCTCTTTCGCTCGGCAGTCAGCGCGCAATGAGCGACGAAGAAGGTGAGCGACGAAGAAGGCACGGAGGCGCCGGAAACGGAGCCCGACGTTCGAGCCCACGAAGCAGAAGGTGCACCGCGACGCCGAGAAGCGGATCCAGAAACTGTGAGAGCCCGAGAAGCGGCGAGGAAACGCGCGTACAGGCGGGCAGATCCCGAGGCTGCGCGAGTGTGGGAAGCTGCTGCCAAGCACACACACTGGTTCTCACGTCTTTCATGATGATGTAATGGGCGAATTTTCACGGAAGAGTCATGAACCTCCGGAGCTTTGCCCACTCATCATCATTCACCCCGCGGATATGCTGTGATTTTTTTTTTGTATATATAGGAGAGTCAACAGTTCAACTCGAAGCGAGCATCGTCGAAAAAGTTCTCACGACATCACTGTGCAGGGAAGCGTCAGCCGAACCGTACTAAAACATATTCAGAGGCAGAAACATTAGCAAGCGTCCTTATTTTTGAACCTAAGCTTCAAGAAAGTTAATCTGGACAAACCGGCATCGACGCAAACCCACAGGCTTTTATAGCACGAAAATTCACCGATGGTTACGATACTCCCTCATGCAAATTCTAAGCGCAGCTTTGTGATGAGGCAAGCCAACTGTGTTTCAATCCATAGTTACAGCAACGTAACATTAGTTACATATTGCCACAGATACTGCCAGTGCTCGAGTGCTACGCACACCACTCTGTGCACTGCACGCCTCGCGAACCAAGCGAAGCGTCGCCAGCCCCGTTATGACAAGCGAAGCCAGCCGCGGTGCACCTGCCAGCCCTGCATGCGCACGAGCTCCGACCGAAGGGCCAGCGCGTGACGGAGGAAGTAGCGATGTTAGAGGCCAGTGGCTGGTAATATCGACAGACTCCGCGTTCGTTGTCTTTCGTCCTCGTTCGCTCTGTTGGTTACGCCGACGACGCCAACGGCGACGCCGCTCAACGCAGGAAAGGGCGCCTGAGTGCTGCGCTGTAAAAGCACAGCGCGTTGTATAGGCACCGGGCGCGGGGACTGGTCGCGCCTCTTTCGGTGGCGACGGGGAACTAATGGAATGGGAGTGCCGAAAAGGGTACTGCGGGTACTGCGGGGGGCGCGGGGCTGAACGTTCGTTTCTCTTCATTGTGCTCTCGTCGCTTGTGTCGTGCGCTGCCGAAATCTACGTGTGCGCGAAGACTGAAGATTACAATATCTTAAGGGTCGGCGAAGGATCGAAAATAAATGGAAAACATAACAGGAACGGGGGGCGTGCAAAACTACAACTGAGGAACAAGTGCAATCGGCGAAGCATCCAGTAAAGACGAGAAGGGAATGGGAGACGTACGCTCTATTTTTTTAATGTTAGGGGACAATGTTAACGTATAGACAGAATAACAAAGTATTAGGAAAAATTCGACAGATCCCACGTATTGTGGGAACCGATTTTATGCGAATCAGCGAGTCTATGCTGCATTTTTTTTTAGCTTTAAGTCACGCGTAACGAGGTGGATCGACGTGTTTTTGTAGATGGAGTTGTGTGCACATAGTGTGCTTAATAAGCATGCCGACTACACTGACGTTTAAAGGCTAACTTGTGGTCTGACGTAATGTTAGCGGTCATGTTAGAGAACAGACGTCAGTGTTATTGAAACGAAGCGCACGCTACGTTGCGATTCACATTTCGTGCCGATGCTGTGAATATCATACGCGTAGCGTTGATCAGAGTATTGTTCCGGGTCGAGCAACGCTTGAATATAGCTTGCAGATTCATAGGAGCACATATGTAATGTTTATCTGACGGTTATAAAAGCGGAGCCAACATTGAAATCAAAGGGGTACATAGTAGCACAAACTTAGAAAATAAAGACACGAGAAAACAAGTACGAGGGAGCGTCCGACCTTTCTGCTCCCTCCTACTTCTTTTCTCGTGTCTATTTTCTAAGTTTGCGCTACTATCTACCCCTTTGATGTTAACCAACTCGCCCAACAAGAAGTATTAATAAAACCAAGATTGGCGTTAAGCCGACGTAACGTCTGTTTCATATGAGTACATGAGTAATGTTTATTACCTTGTCATGAAATTAGATAGCCAGCACTGCAACCACAATTGACGTTGGTTGCACCGACATTTTTCTTTTGCGTAGGATCTTTTCAAAAGTCATGGCTTGGCTCTGTGGTAGAATATTTGATATCCGCTCAGAGTACCTGGTTTCGACTCCTGCTGGAATCCGGATTTCTATTCTTTGCATGCGTCGGGTTCACGTGGCTGATGCCGGATTTTTTGGACATGCACCCGCTTAAATTATCAATGTCTGTTCTCGCCCTTCCTGCGTCGATCCACTGTGAATCACCTGTGCCTCATACCAGCATCCCGCGGCCCGTGGTATACGCCCGGTATGTGCCGCACGTGACTGGAAAGATTTTCGCGCTACTCATACCACCATATCACAACCAGACAGCCATGTTCGTCTTATTTTCGTACCCACCTATGCCAATTTTGGTTAATGTCAACTTAAGGAGGCGACCACGAGAGCGCCCAGACGTAGGCGGCTAGATAGAGAAACAGAGGCATTTATAGATAGAGATAAGAAATGCTTTGCGTTTAAAATATAAAAAGCCGGCAGATCCCACGCACTGTGGGAATCGATCTAATGCGAAGCCGCCAGGAAGGAGCAAATCCTGCTTTACATTATTTGCATGTCATGTTTTACATTTTAGGACCTGTCATTTATGTTCATGATACAGTCATGTCACTCAATACCAAATTTGGTGTATCTCAAGCTAACGAAACGGCCGCGAGCACGCCATGAGCGTGGCATGCAAGTCATGTCGCACATGACAAGTCATGATTTACATATTACGACTTGTCATTTATGTTCGTCATACAGTCATGTCACTCAATACCAAATTTGGTGTATCTCAAGATAACGAAACGGCCGCGAGCACGCCATGAGCGTGGCATGCAAGTCATGTCGCTCATGACTTGTCATGATTTCCATGTTGCCACTTGTCATTTATGTTCCTCATACAGTCACGTCATTCAATCCCAAATTTGGTGTACATCAAGCTAACAAAACGGCCGCGAGCACGCCATGAGCGTGGCATACAAGTCATGTCGCTCATGACATATCATGATTTCCATATTGCCACTTGTCAGTTATGTTCCTCATACAGTCATGTCACTCAATACCAAATTTGGTGTATCTCAAGCTAACGAAACGGCCGCTAGCACGCCATGTCAAGTGGCAATATGAAAATCATGACATGTCATGAGCGACATGACTTGCATGCCACGCTCATGGCGTGCTCGCGGCCGTTTTGTTAGCTTGATATACACCAAATCTGGGATTCAATGACGTGACTGTATGAGGAACATAAATGACAAGTGGCAATATGGAAATCATGACATGTCATGAGCGACATGACTTGCATGCCACGCTCATGGCGTGCTCGCGGCCGTTTCGTTAGCTTGAGATACACCAAATTTGGTATTGAGTGACATAACTGTATGACGAACATAAATGACAAGTGGCCATATGGAAATCATGACATGTCATGAGCGACATGACTTGCATGCTACGCCACTTGTCATTTATGTTCTTCATACAGTCACGTCATTCAATCCCAAATTTGGTGAATATCAAGCTAACAAAACGGCCGCGAGCACGCCATGAGCGTGGCATGCAAGTCATGTCGCTCATGACATGTCATGATTTTCATAGTGCCACTTGTCATTAATGTTCCTCATACAGTCATGTCACTCAATACCAAATTTGGTGTATCTCAAGCTAACAACGGCCGCGAGCACGCCATGAGCGTAGCATGCAAGTCATGTCGCTCATGACATGTCATGATTTCCATATTGCCACTTGTCATTCATGTTCTTCATACAGTCATGTCATTCAATCCCAAATTTGGTGTATATCAAGCTAACAAAACGGCCGCGAGCACGCCATGAGCGTGGCATGCAAGTCATGTCGCTCATGACATGTCATGATTTTCATATTGCCACTTGTCATTTATGTTCGTCATACAGTCATGTCACTCAATACCAAATTTGGTGTATCTGAAGCTAACGAAACGGCCGCGAGCACGCCATGAGGGTGGCATGCAAGTCATGTCGCTCATGACATGTCATGATTTCCATACTGCCACTTGTCATTTATGATCGTCATACAGTCACGTCACTCAATCCCAAATTTGGTGTATATCAAGCTAACGAAACGGCCGCGAGCGCGCCATGAGCGTGGCATGTAAATCAAATCATGTTGTTCATGACATGCAGGTCATTATTTGCATATTACCACTTGTCATTTATTTTCGTCATACAGTCACGTCACTCAATCCCAAATTTGGTGTATATCAAGCTAACGAAACGGCCGCGAACGCGCCATGAGCGTGGCATGTAAATCATACTTTTCATGACAAGTTAGTCATGATTTTCATGATATGACCAGCCATTTATGTTCGTCATACAGTCATGTTATGACATACCAAATTTGGTATAAATCCCATTAACGATACGGCCAGGAGAGCACAAAGTCGTAGGCGGCCAGATAGATAGCTAGATAGATAGATACGCTCAAAGTCGCCGAAGTTCGCTAAGAAATGCTTCGCATTTAATAGGAATGGGGATACCTAGATCTAGCTCCACATCGTAGCTTATCGCATTGAACTTCGTCTGCGGGGTGCACTTGCAAAGCAGTTTGCAGTCGTTGTCGCTTTTATATTCCTTGATGTCAAGCACGTGGCCAGCTTCGTGCAAGCGGTGACCCTTCTCTAGAGCAAACGCATGAAAACGCGTACGCCGGCTGGTCAAGCCTTGAAAGCCGCAACGCAAGGTAACTGGCATCGCCATTAGTGCACGTGCGCTTTCAGTACTCGCCTTCCCGCCAGGAGCCCACCAGTGAGGAGCAGCGAGTTTGGCAGTTAAAATACAAAGATGTTTATTTTACAACACTTTCGCCAATCGGGCCGGTCTCATTTGCAGTCCCGAAAGGGAGGAGGCATCGTGCCTCTGGTCCGCCTCCAAACGAAAGCAAACGCATAAAAGCACAGCACCACGCAAAGAAGCCTAGTCGATTGACGTTCCGACGGTGCTCCTGGGTGTGAAGACATGAAAAGAACATGTGTCATCCTTTCTTGATGACTTGGCGACCATTGAATGCTGCCACGACCGCAAACGACTGCGAGGGAGTCTCCCTGGAGCCCGACGAGTGGCCCCGTTATCTGAACACATGTCCGACAGTCGAACGCTTCGTGCTTTGTTCAAGAAACACTGTTGCTGCCGCTTGTCTTTGCCTTGGGCGACAAACGAAACAGCTTACAGCTTGCGATTGTCTAAAAAGAAACGCCGCCGCTACTACTTGAATACGTTGCCGAAAGTAGCAGAGCCTTCTCCGCGTCGTCTGCTTCACATGCCAGTGCTTTCGCTGCCGCCGCTAGGGGCGCTTTTCGGGAGGGGCGCCACTGGCGCCGTATGACGGCCGCCCGGTGCCTATAGAACGTCACAAATTGTAATCGGCGTACACAACTCTAAAAGTCAGTTTCTCGGTGATTTGACCACATTTAATTCTTTCCATATTCTTCTTTAAACTTGTATAACAATGTGCTTGCACTATTTCGCTTTCGCAGTTCATTTGGCAGCGCTAGATTTCACGAATGAACCACGCGTACATACCTCACCTGGGCGGCCGTTGCGCAGGAA
>JALIZH010030137.1:0-17975 GCA_030522465.1 Rhipicephalus appendiculatus | reverse complement strand
GGAATATCAAATCCTGTACAGATTCGTAGGACACTCCGTCTCGGGTGCCTTCTCTTATCGGTTTACCTCCGATTCTCTCTACTGCGTACCTCAGGGTTCTGTCGCTCCTTTGTTTAGCGAATTCCTCAGGGATTACGCCTATATGCTCCACAGCAGGTGGCCCACTCTCGCGTTGTCTTTCACTGCCAACACTGTTCTCTCTAGCCTCTGAGTTATCTGGGATTTCCTTCGCCTTCTCTTTTTGATGCCCTGATCTGCTTGCTTGGCATATATACCTGTCCACGCTGGATCATCGACCTTCCGCACTCCTGGCCTGTTTCCTAGGATCGCTTCGTAGATGGGATCTTCCAGACACTTCGCAGTGAGTTGGCCTACGAAATAAGGAGTATCTAGCTTTATTTTCGCCTCGGGTAATCTCTTCTTGGACCCATCTACAAAGACCACTGTTTCTACTTCCCCGTAATGTCTCTTTTCTTTACCAGACTTCTTCTCACTAATACAGTGTCTGCTCCAGAGTCCCTCAACACTGATACTGGTTTGGCGTTTACCGTTCCTTCTACTACTGGCATATCACTGGCTGCTGACATGTCCAGCACTGTACTGACGACCTCTGGCTTTTCTTCGGATCTCAGCGCACATGCAGTATCTTCGGCTGATCTAGACCTACATTCATTAGCCTTGTGCCCCCCTCTTTTGGCCTAACTGGCATATCACTGGCGATTCCTGTCGACTACTGCTCATTCTACAATACATGGCAATATGCCCGAGCCGATTGCACGGGAGACATCGCTGCTGTGCTCTTGCCTTGCTCATTGCAGCCTCCCTTGTGCACTCTCCTTCCTCAAGGTTATCGCTGTCCCCTTTTTTCTCAATTCCTTAACCCCTGAGTCTCCAAAAACTGATCCGCCTGTTTTGCCATTTCCTCCACCGTGCGAAGCTTTCTCTCTCATAAATACTGGCAGCTTACTGCTGAAACGGTTGAGGAACTGCTCGCCAACTATTTTATCGCGGACGCCTTCGTACGTACGTCTTTTCTGTTTCTGACAGTTCCATGCAGCGATCAAAATAGTTGGTGAGGCGGCATACAAACGGTTTACCAGTCTCCGAATTCTCAGGCTTGCAAGATCGGAACGTCTCGCGAAACCCTTCGACAGTTAGCCGGAACCTCTCCAATAAAGTCTTTTTCACCAAATCGTAGTCTAACGACTCTTGTGCTGGCATGCGGCCGAACACGCTCAATGCCTCTCCCACGAGACACAGACTCAAGGCATTGGCCCATTCGCTCCTCTCCCAGCCTTGCCCTATCACAATCCTTTCAAAACGATGCAAGTAAGCATCTAGGTCGTCTCTTCGTTCGTCGAAGGGTGCCATGAGCTTTCTCGGGCAAATCTGTCTAGGCCTGGGAGTAGGCGAGTTGTCCGACGCCGTCGTGGGGGTACTTGCGTTACTCGCCGCGTCGCGTGAGCACGCGTTTACTTGCGCTAACCTCAACTTGAGCTCGAGGATTTCTTTCTCGCGCTCGTGCCCTTCACGCGCGAGCTCCCTTTCTCGTTTGTACCCTACTTCACGCTCCTTTGCTTTCTGCGCGAGCTGCCTCTCATGCTCTTTTTGAGCGTTTTCAAAAAACTTCTTCGCCTCCTCCTCATTCATTCCTACGTCTTTGGACGGGGCCGCCAACTTCTCCCCAATCCACCCCTTTAACCCCCCGACGATAAATGACTGGGCCAAAAGACGAAAAAAAAAAATCCTGGCACAGGCTCGCCAATTATGTCACGTATCTCGGGAGTGCTTGCAAATAGAATGGAAGTGAGAGAGTCGGGAGACGGACGTGGCACAGCAAACTGACTTTATCACACGAAACCGCAAGGAGCCAACAAACGCTCAAAATACATAATACAAAACAGCAAACATGCACACAAAAGAAATCAGCTGGAAAACGAAACTAACTACAATCCGAGTTAGGGTCAACTCTAGCCATGAGCAAGTCAATAGCCACTATGTCCTCTCTCTGGCTACCCTCGTGCGGTCGCGCCCTAATCGAACGTTCGTGGCGTCCGTTCGGGGCTAAAGACTCACTGTCCCGTCGCGGAAGTACTCGGAGACATGTCCCAGTCATCGTCGTCGGTCCGAACTCGTGCTCCTTGTATCTCTCGCTCGCACTCCGGTCACCGTCGAAGTCGTCGTCGGACTTGCGAGGTTAGGCCTAGCTGTCCGCGTCTCTGTTCCGTGACATCTGGTCACGCCGAACCGACTACATGGCGCTCCGGGGATTGCGGAGTGGTAGGCTGTCGTCCGGTCAAGAAGTGGAAGCGCTGCTGGTGCGTCGGAAAGTGCTGCGGCGAGGCTGATGAAAACTCGGGGAGCCTCGTTAGTCACCTGCCCAGGTCGACGGCCACTTCCCAAGCCTCACGCTGCCTCCAGAAACCGAGCTACCACTGCTCGCCGCGACTGCGACGCAGACTTCTTCCCACTTCTTCCTCCGGCGCTCCACCGAACAATGCCGTCACTTTCTTCTGGGCTTTTCGACCACGGATAGGGTCGCGTTCCACGCGCCCTTCGCCGGCAAATCACGTGCGTGGACGTGGCAGCGGAGCACACCATCGCGTACTTTTCCGTGGCTCCGCACACCATCGCCACTCGCACACCTGTGGCACGTGCCTCGTGCGCCCCTTACTGATCACACGTGCAGCCCCCCTTGCCGCCATTCTCGACAACATGACAACGTTCAACGCTAGAACGTTACCTAGTGAGGTGGGTCTAGCAATGCTGTTTGAGGAAATGGAGAGTGTTAAAAATTTTGTAATAGGGCTCGCTGCACTTAAGAGGATAGATGAAACCTAGTATAAACTACTAAAAATGACCACGTCATATTCCATCGTAGCTTAGTGGACAGAAGTAAACTGGGTGTGGGATTTCATGTCGGTATGAATATAGCTCAGAACATAGGGAAATAAATAGCAGTATTGAGAGGGTGGCAAGTACTGTAAGTGAACTTAAAAGAGAGATACACATTAAGTAGTGCAGGCATACGCACCCACCACCAACTGTTGCCTAGCACTGCCAAATGTTCGCTAAGTGGCTAGCGTGGACTGACTTTGGCTAGGGCTTGTTATTGTTGGGCACTGTATGTGTGTGCTAATTTTGGCTAGGGGTGGCGCACTTGTGGGTTGTGGAGTATAATGACTCATTTTTAGTTACTTGTCGCTCGATCTTGTTAATGCCTGCTAAGTATTGAATAGTTCACCAAAAGCGCAGCGCAAATGATACAGCACAATAAGAACGAACACAAAATGATTTCTCATTGTTTGTTCTTATTGTCCTGTTTTATTCGCGCTGCTCTTTGAAGAGCCTTGAACCAGATCGCCCTAATTAATGTCTTCCTATAGGATGGCGCACGTTAATGTTAGCAAAGTGTTCGTTACTGTTGTTTAGTAGTGTGTCCGTCACCGCTGATTACCACTGGCTATACTCTTTTGGTGGCTATTGTTTGCTAATGTTGGCTAGTGGTACCTAAGTGTTGGAGAAAGTTGACCCACTTTCGGCAAGTGTGGAATATTGCTTGGTAATTTTGACTATTTGTTGTTAATGTCAGCCAGCACTGGCTCAATTTCGTTAATGTCGTATAGTGTTTGCTAGCATCTCTGATAATAATACGAAAAATAAATACATATATACTGTTACCATGCTGCATCTTATAGTGAGGCATTGCTCGAACCGAACGGTATATCGACCAACGAATGCTGCTTGGATATGCACGTCAGCACGCCTGAGCGTGCATCTCTCCTTAACAAAACTGGCATATGTCAACACTTCTGAACATATGCCAGTTTTATCGACATATGTAGACCATTCCGACATATGTTGAACTCCGAAATACTTCCTGTTGGGTTAGTCGGTTCATATTGTGTACTGACCATGAAAGTATGGTCTTTTGGCGCAAAGCAACGGAACAGAGAGGCAGATGGAGCATAGCCGTGCGCACGAAAGGGTAGCCCCCCCCTTACCCCCCGCCCCCCCGCAATGACATAGGAGGCAGACGCAAAGTCTGCTCCATACGTTTGCTCAGTTATGGCAACGCTGGTTTTTGATAATAATGGCGGCCGAAGACCACTGATTCCAAGTACTCATGACGAATTGAATTGTAGAATGGTAAATACGAGACGAAGGACGAAGAAACACACACGGACAGCGCTGTTCCTTCTCGTATTTTGCGCCGTACAATTCAATTCGTTAGGAATCAAGACCAACTAGCCCGGCTGTCCGTTCTGGTATTCCAAGAACTGTTTACGTCCCATCTTAACTCCCGGAAATAGCCAGGGACCAAAGGCAGGCCACGGTGAGAAGCAGGCCACTGTGAGAGGCACGCCATTGCTTTATTCCCATTTTTTCATTCATCCATTGAAAAGCATGTTGTCCTGTGAACTCGACCAATACGGTGGGGGGGGGGGGGGGGGAGGCTGTGCGATGAAGCTGTGCCCCCCCCCCCTAATGCGGAACCCTGCACGCGCCTATTAGAAGCAGAAAGCTTAGCGCTCCCCTTGCTCCCCTCCTCCTCCCTTTTTGCATTGCTTCACACAAAGTGATCCTGGTTTCATGGCAAGTACACAGTATGTCGGACAAAAAACTTGCCTCGTAGCATATCTCCTTCAGTCCCTGTGACCCAATTTGGGACCATTTCTTCGAGCAAACGCAGCTAATTTTGATGCAAATATTTTTTACCTTCAACTTGAATTTATTGCGTGGAGAGCGTTACTTTACTTAAGCTCAAAGAGATGGCCCTCCATGTCGTGCATCTGTGACGCATGGTGGGCTTGAAAATAGCGTTTCCCAGCAAACGTCAACTTCTTCATCCTCGCGGTGAAGAATTAGATTTTTGTTGAGGTTGTCATAGCTTCTTTTATTGCGATAGCAATTATATGGACACTCTTCGCTGATTTTTGCCGTCGTCGTCATGTCCTGGATATGTATATGTATATATATATAAAAGGCACAAAGAACATTAAATTAGTAGAAAAATTATCCAAGGCACCTGACTGGGGATTCGAGCCAGCGACCCGTCGCTCCGCAGCCCTCTGCGCTAGACAACACAGCCACGCGCCATGCTTTTGCCGGCGTTATAACGGCCAGTTCTTTATATGCACCATTTACCGCTCGCGGTACGAAGATCTCCGGAGTAGCTTGAGCGTGTTTTCTATCACGCAACGCTCCTACATTTTTTTTTTCAATTTAAAACGGCCCTTGAGACGCGCACGTAAATGTGGCCCCCCTTTTGTACCCACTCATGATGTAGAAGGAAAAAAAAAGAGAACACCGGGCAAACTTTGCGTCAGACGCCACCGCTTGGCAGGAGACGCAGATGGGCCACTCCAGGTGCCGCAGTTTAAAAGAAAAAGAAACATGAAAGAGCATTGGCTTCTGTAACTGTGATAGTTGTTAGTACACGCTTACCTATGCGTTCTTTTCGAGCGTCCATCTTTGTGCTGTAGCGGCGCGCTGCAGGTATCGAGCTGCTTGTCGTTCTTCGTGCGCTATTCTAATTTCTTGCTATCGCATTGATTGCTTCGCCCTAGTGGCGAAACTGTGAGTTTTTTTCCCAGTATGCTTGACAGCACAACTGAAGAGTCTCCAATTTTGTTGTAATGAATTGTTATGCACAATCTGCGTTGTAAATTGCAGTTAACAGCTGTTTAAATTGAATGCCTCCGATTGGGGCCGGTGGGTCTGAAGACCACACTATCACTGTACCTGATTGAAGAAGAAATTCCAGAATGCCTGCGAGAGAATGATGCCGATCTTTCACATTCTGGTAATGTCGTGTTTACTGGCAATGATGCTTACAACGGCAGCTACACAGAGTGTGAGAGTCAGGGCAGCCCCGACAAAGAAAATGCTTCAAATTGCACAACGCCTGGAACTAGGAGCCCCATGAAGTGGAGGAGGAGAGGCTTCGCATTTTATAATAATTTTGAGTAATAAAATATGCGCTTCAAGCGGAAAGACCAGTCGCTCTTGGTACCGTCGAGTGTGTTGGGCTAGAATGTTCTAGTGACAGGTGGTCGAACGACGAAAGAAGAAGGTGAAGGAGAATCTATTGACATGGTTTTGCAAAGCGCAAGAAGTTTATGGCCGGGATCAATTTAATCGCCTGCTTTGTGTCCTACTACCGCATTTTATTGCGCACACGGAAGTGGGCTCTCCGCATGTTCGCAAAGTTTTCAGGTAAGGTATAATGTAGCGAGAGGATGAAATATAAGAGCAAGCAATAATCGCGAAATCTTTGACATGACCTGAACGCAAAGTACAAAACGAACACTGGAATATCCTTATTACGAGGAAGCGAAGAAGAAAACTGAAAAGAAGAGAGGCCTACTGGGAAATAGAGGCGCTAGATCAGTATGTTGCCCTCAAAGAATGCGAGATATGACATGCCAGGACATTTCCCTGAACAGCCAAAGCTTGGATAAAGTAAGCAATGCAGAAAAACAGTGTGTGGAGACAAATCTAGAGCGAATTCCTGTAAAGGTGGTGTTCTCTTTTGCCTCCAGAACAGGACCTGCTTTGTGGACTTCAACACCTTTTAAGACCCACAGGCCCCATTTGGGGACAGCCGAAATTCGCCAGTTTATCTCATTGTTCATCCGAAATAAGTTTTTCCCGTTGACTTGTACGCTCAAGAGGCAAATAAAGAAGTTTGAAATAAATTGACAAGATATTTTCTTCTTGGGACTGAGGAGGTTAAAACTCAAATGCAAATAATGCGGATTCTTCATTTGAGCTAGTTAGTAAAGACTTATATTTGATGAAAAATTTCCCGGCTAGCGTTGGTAAAGCTCGATAATCTGGTCTATCGGTAATCTTAGCTATCACTGGCTGACTGTCGGTAAGTGTTAGGTAGTGCTTGCTAGTGCTGGCGAACGCATGCCTAGCACTAGAAAATGTTGCCTGACACACCAGTGGCGCCCGTCCGTTTAACTGTATTCATTTGTCCTTGTTTAGCTTGCGCCGAAAAAGTTTTTCTTCGACTAATGCGTCATAGCCAGCGACTTTCTGGCTCCTTCGCATAATATCGACTATCACAGTGCGTGGGATGTGGTGAATTTTTTTCCCTTCTTGTATTAACTTTTCATGCCGTGCTTTACAGGTAATAATAATATCTGGGGTTTAACGTCCCAAAACCACGATATGATTATGAGAGACGCCGTAGTGGAGGGCTCCAGAAATTTCGACCGTCTGGTGTTCTTTAACGTGCACTGACATCGCACAGTACACGGGCCTCTACCATTTCGCCTCCATCGAAATGCGACCGCCGCGGCCGGGATCGAACCCGCGACCTTCGGGTCAGCAGCCGAGCACCCTAACCGCTATACCACCGCGGCGGACCGTGCTTTACAGGTCATTCGCTAAATGCATCTGCTTTTGACTCGGTGCCTGGAAGCTTTCGCTTAATTTAACAGAACCGAGAGTACAGAGCGTGGACCGACCACCCGGATTTACCGCTCCACCCACGGTTTGTTCGATGGCATCGAAGCAGAAACCTGCGCCTACTGAGGCCTAATCAATACCGCTTAGCAATTCACGGGGTTAGCGATTAGTGACCTAACTTTGAACTAATTGGCTGTGTCCCTGTCGCATTGTAATACGAGTGGCCGCCGATACTCGCGACCTTTACACAATTGCGACACCCTTGGGAAAACGAGGACTTTGGGGGTTTTGAATGTTGCATGCTTGTTGCGTCTTCTTGGCTTCATTCCACAATGAATATTTCAGGCAGATGGCGTGTCTGGTGCTGAGCTGCTACTTTTTAATCTGTGAAAGATGAGATCGAAGACTTCGTAGCGAAGTGGATGACGTCATTTTGTTCTAATCTATGGATGTATGCTTTCTACGAAGGACGCCAGGATATTTTAAGCGCTCGTGAGCCGAAGACAGAATATATGTTAAAAATGCCAGTGCCTGAGCATTCCCGCTTTTACATACGTATATGCTTAAATGTACGACTATTTTACTTTACAATCACTCAACACAGTGCACGATCACGAAATAATTTATTATTCTTTTTCCATTGCCGGCTACTACGAAGGACGAGTGTTCTGTGCAGCTGCAGTAGTACTCACTCGGCGTACGTTTGCAGAAAACCGTCGGAAGAGTTACATTAAAAGAAGATTCTGTGCACACATCGTCTATCATGATTCCTGGCGTAAGAATATGGTAGCAATGCTCAAGCACACAGCGAGTCGAACGAATATATTTATTAAGGGCGAACCTGTGCCTACAACTGGAAGTGGCTGTGGTCGTACAAAGTGTGAGTCAGTCGAACACTAGAGTAGAGTAGAGTAGATCCTTTGGACCGTGGCACACACCCACGCTGGGGGATTGGCCAAGAACCGGGTAGTTTAGCAAGAAATTCTTAAATATTAGGTTAGATGCCTATTTAAAAATGAAAAAAAGAATTAATTAATCAAAAATTGCAACTATTAATAATATATGAATAAAATACTGGAATAAATGTTGATGCGAGCAGTTTGATTAAAAAAACAAGGAGTTGAGAAAATAAGGAAGGTGGATAAATTTATTCTACGATCTAAACCTCTTCGATTCTTTAATAAACTTCTCCAAGGCATTGGCAACCTTCCCGTCACTGTGGCCAAGGGACAAAGCCCCGAAATAAATAACATTTGGTACATTTAAATCTATTCTAAGGAGTCGGAAAACAGCGCCTAAAGTACTTTTGCGCAATGTAGATTACCTATTACAGGAGATGAGATAATGTTGTGTTGTCTCATGTACTCCGCAGAAAGAACAGTTAGGGGAAGCTGCCAGCTCTGTGTAAATAAAAATTTAGATAAGGAGTCTGACAGCGTAGTCTACTGATTGCGACTTTAAGTTCTCGTGTTTGACAAATTTTATTGTTCCAGTGGTGACTGAGGTGTTGAAATTCTAATGTGGCTGTTAATGCCGGTGCAGAAAACTCGTCCAACATAATTTTTCTCCTTATTCTAGCACCTATAATGAATCGGGAAGCCGGTAATAAATGAATAACCGGACCATTCAGAGATGACTTTGCTAGCGCATCCGCCATTTCATTCAAAAACAAGCCGTTATGTCCTGGGATCCAAACCAACTTAATCAAGTTTATATGCGGGGGAATTAATGATTTGAATGCACTCAGCACATGTGAGTCCTCATTTGCAGTGACGGAAGAACACACCGATAAAGAATCTGTCAAAATTACTGCGGAACTTGTTGATGCTGTTACTTTGCGGAGCGCTAGAATAATCGCTAAAAGTTCTGCCACAAAAATAGGTACAAAATCAGGGAGGCGAAGAGAAAATGACCAATCTAGGGCAGGAGAGAAAATACCAATTCCACTTTTTTCTTCACATTGGGAAGCATCAGTTGCTATGACTGTTTTTATTGGGGAATGTACCAGGTAATCACTTAAAATGGAGTTTAAAAGCTGGTACGACATTAGTTTAGCATTTTTTGGAAAGATATCAAATTGTATGGTAATAGAGTTGCTGTTATTACTGATTGGGGTAACGTCACTAATTTGAACGTTCAACATGTCAAGAAGGCTCTGTATAACCAGAATTTGAGGCGTACGGAATCTCGGCCAGTATGGTCCAAAAAACAAGTCCGGGTGGGAAATAAAAACTGTTTCTGAACGTCGTACAGTGGATTCGTACACTCTTAGAAAAGATTGCACCGCTAACAATTTAAAACGGGTAGCAAGTGAGGGTATCCGAGCTTCCAAATACAAAACCTTGATTGCAACAAATTTAGGACCTAAAAATAGTCTTAAGGCTTGTCTTTCGATGATTACAAGAGGATGAATTTTAACAGCAGGCGCCCCCGCGTATAAGATGCACCCAAACTCAAGAATCGGCCGAATGTACATGCAGTATATTGATAGGAGCGTTTTTCTACGCATACCTAACCGGCAACTGCTGATCTTCCGCAATAATCCGACCGCCCGAGTACCCTTTCCTGTGTGGTATTCAATGTGATACTTCCAAGTCATAGATAGGTCATATGTTAGACCAAGATATTTTACTTTATCTACTTGTGGAATATTTGCAAGACGATAATAAAGCGATATGTGAAAAGGGCCTTTTAAAGGGAATGTGAGTAAAGAGCATTTGTTGACATTTAAATACAAATGTAATCCATCAAGCCACCTTTCTATGGCTGATAAGTATGATTGTAATATAGCGTATAGCTGGTGAATGTCATCTGCTGATGAAAAAATTACACCATCTCCCGCTAAAGGGAACCATGTGTAGATGTGAAGCAGCGGGCGCTAACGCTTACACTGGCCGTGGCGCTGACGCTGGCGCTATCGCAGCGTTGCACAGGAGAGAAAACTGGGGAGGCGCAAAGCACGCAGTGATGGAGCGGTGTTTCCTACTGGAACATGCCAATCGCTGCTAATGGGCAATGAGAGACAGAAGATTCCGACTGTACACAGAGACCCGCAGTCGGCTTTTAGTTAACGCGCACGCCGCGAATTTTTATTGTTCAACAACGCACAGGAGAAATCTCCCACCGGCACCACCTTGGAGGTCAAGATCCATTGCCATATATACGCGATGGACAGTGAACGGTTGTGCAGCGCGAGCAGTCGGTTTTTTCAACCAAGAAACTCGCTAGCAGACGCTGCCTGCGTCGGCGTCACGAGGCGAGAGAGGGGGGAGCGTAGGAGAGGAGAGAGAGAGGGGGGGGGGGGGACGCGCATGCGCAGTGGGGTGTGGACGCTGTGGGCAGGGGATGCCTAGAGGAGAGAGGGGGGGGGAGCGTAGGAGAGGAGAGAGAGAGAGGGGGGGGACGCGCATGCGCAGTGGGAGCCCAGGCAGGGATGCCTAGAGGAGAGAGGGGGGGAACGTAGGAGGGGTGAGAGAGGGGGGACGCGCATGCGCAGTGGGAGCCCAGGCAGGGATGCCCAGAGGAGAGAGGGGGGGAGCGTAGGAGGGGTGAGAGAGGGGGGACGCGCATGCGCAGTGGGAGCCCAGGCAGGGATGCCCAGAGGAGAGAGGGGGGGGAGCGTAGGAGGGGTCAGAGAGGGGGGACGCGCATGTGCAGTGGGAGCCCAGGCAGGGATGCCCAGAGGAGAGAGGGGGGGAGCATAGGAGGGGAGAGAGGACGGGAGGCGCATGCGCAGTGAGGGTGTGGTTGCCGCGGGGAGGGATGCCTAGAGGAGAGAGAGGGGGGAGGAGAGGTTTTTTTTATTTTTATTTTTTAAAGGGTTTGCGCATGCGCAGTAAGGGAGGCCACGCCGCACACCACCACCGGATTAAGCTTCGCCATAAGATGCTTCACATCTAAAAAAATGCAATATCATCAGCATACACATATGTTTGTACGTCGTGGAATGGAGCTCACCGGTGAAAGGACTGACCCTTGCGGGACGCCTCTTGTTAGCGCATACGTAGAAGACGATATGCCGCTTTGAAAACAGTAGAACGTTCTATTTTGTGAAAATTCCGCAATCCATGCCTGGATATACTTTGGGAAGTTAAGGTTGCGGAGCTGATTAATTAAAACTACTGGCTCAACGCTGTCATATGCTTTTGCGATGTCCAGAGTAAGCAACGCAGCATATTTCCTCTCCCTCCTAGCTAAGTGAATGCGACCTTCCAAGTCTATATGGGCCTGCCATATAGAGCATCCTGATCGGAAGCCAATTTGGGATGGATTGAGGATTTCTTGCTCAGTAATGAAATTTTGAATACGAATATTTAAAAGCCTCTCAATCAGTTTTACAAAATTTGATGTTAGCGCGATCGGCCTAATGTTGTCCAAGGCATATCCCTTACCCGGAATTTTAAGTAATGGAATCACTTTCGCAATTTTCCATTCAGATGGGAGCCACGCCATTCTTAGCGAATAATTAATAACATCTGTCGTATGAAGATTTATTAGAAAAGCAGTGACGACTTGGCAGTCAGAGTAGCGCTGGTCCGACAGGAACGCAGATCTCGCGCACAGCAACAGACGCCCGAGCGAATCTTCTTTCTCGTCTTCACTACAATTGCCCCCGGGAGAGAAGACAAGCCGTCCTGGCGTCTCAAGGCGTAGGCAGTATCAAGGGGTCGTAGTACGGCTTAAGTCTGCTGACGTGAACCGTGTCCCGACCGCGATGTCTGAGGTCGTGGGACGGCGTCACGGGCTCAACTATGTAGTTGACAGGAGACGTGCGTCCTTTGATGCGGTAGGGGCCATCATAGCGTGCAAGAAACTTGTTTGTAAGGCCAGGGCTGTGAGGAGGTATCCACAACCAAACGAGAGAACCAGTCGGGAAGTCTGGTGAAGACGCGTCATTGTCATGTCGCAGTTTTTCGTGACCTTGAGCGGCGGTTGTAAGTTTACGAGCGAGCTGCCTACAGTCCTCTGCATATCTCGCCGCTTCAGACACCGGCGTGCATTCGGACGCGTCGGGTCGGTATTCAAGCAGTGTGTCCATGGTACAAGAGGGCTCTCGTCCGTACAACAGGAAAAACGGGGAAAAGCCAGTGGTAGCTTGTGTGGCAGTGTTGTACGCGTAAATTACAAATGGTAAAACAGCATCCCAGTTACTGTGATCCGACGCGACGTACATAGTTATCATGTCACCGAGCGTGCGGTTGAACCTCTCCGTCAAGCCGTTCGTTTGCGGGTGGTATGCGGTAGACTTGAGGTGAATGATGCTGCATGCAGCGAAAAGGGCTTGGATGGCGTCGGAGAGGAACACACGCCCTCTGTCGCTGAGCAGTTCGCGTGGTGCTCCATGTCGAAGAACGAAATTCCGTAGAATGAATAATTCGACCTCGCGAGCGGTGGCGGCAGGTAGCGCTGCAGTCTCGGCATAGCGTGTCAAATGATCGACGCCGACAATTATCCATCGGTTACCCAAGGAACTGCAGGGAAGTGGGCCGTATAGGTCTATGCCAACGCGGTCAAAGGGACGAGCAGGGCAGGGAAGCGGCTGTAACTCGCTGGACGGGCGCTGGTGAATTTTACGCCGCTGGCACAGCGTGCAAGAGCGAATGTACTGGCAGACAAAGTGATACATTCCATGCCAGTAGAAACGTTGTCTGAGCCGAGCATACGTTTTCAGAACGCCGGCGTGACCATGGTGAGGAGCAGCATGGAAGTAAGCGCAGATGTCGGAACGCATGTGCCGTGGTATCACTAGCAGCCATTTGCGACCATCGGGCATATAATTCCTGCGGTAAAGGATGTTGTCGCGCACAGTAAAGTGGGCGGCTTGGCGACGAAGTGTTCTCGAAGAAGGTGCGGCCGATGGATCCTGCAGGTAGTTGAGCATAGTTGATAGCCGGGCATACTTCCGCTGTTCAGCCGGCATGTCCGTGGCGTCGATGGGTGACATGGATGTGCAAAGCGTTGACAGGGAATCTACATCGGAAGGTATCGGTGACCGAGAAAGCGCATCGGCGTCAGTGTGCTTCCTGCCCGATCTGTAGACAACGCGAATGTCATATTCCTGTAAGCGAAGAGCCCATCGGCCGAGGCGACCTGATGGATCTTTCAACGAAGAAAGCCAGCAAAGGGCGTGATGGTCGGTAACAACGTCGAAAGTACGACCATATAGGTATGGACAAAATTTGCCAAGAGCCCAAATTATGGCCAAACGCTCCTTTTCGGTCACAGAATAGTTCGCTTCTGGCTTCTTCAAAGTGCGACTAGCATACGCGACGACGTACTCGTCGTAGCCGTCCTTCCGCTGAGCTAGCACTGCGCCAAGTCCGATGCCGCTACCGTCGGTATGGATTTCTGTAGGCGCTGTGGGATCGTAATGCCGAAGCATTGGTGGTGAGGTAAGTAGGTGGCGTAGCTGCTTGAAGGCTTCATCGCACGAGGTTGACCAAGCGGAAATGCCGTTACTAGCCGTAAGTAAATTCGTCCGTGGGGCGATGATGGTCGCAAAATTACGCACAAAGCGCCGGAAGTAACAGCAGAGGCCTACAAAGCTGCGGAGCGCCTTAAGAGTTGTGGGCCTGGGAAACTCGGCAACGGCGCGAAGCTTATCTGGGTCAGGCAGCACACCATCCTTCGAAACGACGTGTCCCAATATCGTTAGCTTGCGGGCAGCGAAACGGCACTTTTTGATGTTGAGTTGGAGGCCGGCAGAGGTGAGACAGGTCAATATCTCACGCAAGCGAACAAGGTGCGTCGGAAAATCTGATGAAAACACGACGATGTCGCAAGATAGCACAGACATGTTTTCCACCTGTAGTTACGAAGGACGGTGTCCATCGTGCGCTCGAAAGTAGCGGGCGCGTTGCAGAGCCCAAAAGGCATTACGGTAAATTCGTATAAGCCATCGGGCGTTACGAAAGCTGTCTTCTCGCAGTCACCTTCCGCCATCGGCACTTGCCAATAGCCAGAGCGAAGATCTAAAGATGAGTAGTACTCCGAGCCTTGCAAGCAGTCGAGTGCGTCATCTATGCGGGGCAGCGGGTAGACATCTTTACGAGTGATCTTATTTAGCCGACGGTAATCCACACAGAAGCGTATTGACCCGTCCTTCTTGCGCACTAATACGACAGGGGGACGCCCAAGGGCTCTGGGAAGGGCGAATGACGCCACGTTGCAGCATTTCATCGACTTGCTCGTTAATGACCTGCCGCTCGGCTGCCGACACACGGTATGGTCGCTGGCGCAATGGAGGATGAGAACCTGTGTAGACGCTGTGACTGACGTTCGCTGTACGCCCCAAGCGCGGTTGGTCGCAATCAAACGACGAGCGAAAATTCTGGAGAAGCGCAAGGACTTGCGTACGGTGCGGAGGCGGCAGATCGGCATCCACGACAGCTTCAAAGATGTCTGGCAAAGACGAAGTTGGCGATGATGAAGTTGACGTGCGCTGGACGGGAGAAGTGAGGGCGGCGAGCTCAGAACAGGGCGTGTCATCCGAAGTCTCGATGATGTGGAGCGGATCAACAGGCTGAACGCAACCAAGAGATTCTCCGCGCAGCAAGGTCACAGGGTGTTCGAACGGATTACACACAAGCATTGCCGATGATCCGGATGTGGTACTGAGGACGGCAAAAGGGAGAGGCAGAGCCCTGCGACGCAGGAAAATAGGCGACGGCGTGAAAAGGACAGTGTTATACGGCGCGGCTGAGCAAGACACTGGCACAAGCACTGACATGGCGGGTGGTATGTCCGTGTCGGACACAACAGTGAGCTTTTGGGCTGTACTCGCAGAAGGGGTAAGACAATACGTCATCAGAGAAAGGGAAGAGCGCCACTTCGGCCCGGGCACCATCGATGATGGCGCGATGCTGAGATAAGAAATCCCAGCCGAGGATGATGTCATGTGAACATGAAGACAGCACGAGAAATTCGACAACATAGAGGACGCCGTCAATAACCACCCTTGCGGTACATGCAGCAACCGGCGCTATGTGCTGCGTACTTGCGGTGCGCAGCAGCAGGCTGGCGAACGGCGTCGTGACCTTATGCATTTTACGGCAGAAGTTCTCGTCTATGACTGAAATCGCAGCCCCAGTGTCAATAAGCGCAGTTGCGGCAGTTCCTTCCACCATAACGTCGAGTAAATTGCGTGGTGACTGTGCAGGCCTTGTAGAAGTCGCGAAGCTGGCAGTTCGTGCCTGCGGAACTGCAGCAGCTAGTTTCCCTCGCTGGGGGACTGCCGACGACGTAAGGGTGAAGGCGAGCGAAGACGGGGCGAAGGGGAGCGGTGGTTGCGGAAAGGCCGTCGCGGAGGCGGCGAAAAGTCTGAGCTGGGGCGCGTGGCATGATCCGTAGCATCGTGTGGGTAGCCGCCGTAATCGGGCGTTGCGGCAGCTTGATTAGCAGGTGGCATGCGACGGTTGCAGAAGCGGGCCACATGTCCGCCGAAACCACAAGCGAAGCATATAGGCCGGTTGTCGCGTGTGCGCCAGGGATTTTGGACATACTGGCTTCGAAATGGCATTGGTGGCGACGCAGGAGGCCTGGCCGTTGGCGGGCACATTGCGGTAGGGAAGGCGAATGTCGGTGGCGGAGGTCGCGCCGCGACTGCGGCATAGGTCAAAGGTGCAGCCACAGGTGGACAAGGTTGGGCCAAAGGTACCGACTCGGCGAGTTGATCGCGGATAGCCCTCTTGATGGGAGCAGCAAGAGATGTGTCAGGCTGTACGGAGTCATCGGTCAGAGGTAGCATAGACAGCTGCCGCGCCACCTCCTCCCGAATGAAGTCTTTGATTTGGGTAGACAGTGGTGTAGCGGGGGACGGGGGAGAGGCAATCGTGAGGCCCGAGAGTGACTCGGCAGATGCGACAGCGCTGCGCGCAAGCACCTTTTGCCGACGCAGCTCGTCAAAGCTCTGGCAAAGGGTGACGACGGCCGCGAAAGAAGCAGGGTTCCGCGCAAGAAGCATCTGAAATGCCTCGTCCTCGATGCCTTTGAGGATATGCTTAACTTTTTTCCGCTTCGCTCATGGAGGCATTGACGCGGGAGCAAATATTGATGACATCCTCTATGTAGCTCGTGTATGTCTCACCGGGCTGTTGAGCACGCTGGCGTAGGCGTTGTTCAGCGCTAAGTTTTCTCAAAGTTGGGTTGCCGAAGACTCCTACAATTGCTGTCTTGAAGTCTGACCAGGTTGGAAACTCACGCTCGTGGTTTTGAAACCAGAGGTTGGTGACATCGGCAAGGTAGAAGGTGACGACGCGCAGTTTTGCCGGTTCATCCCAGTTGTTGGTTTCACTGACGAGCTCATAGGTGGAAAGCCAAGCCTCCACGTCAGCCTCACCGGTACCGCTAAAAATAGGAGGGTCACGGTACCGCTGGATGACGCCGCCGGAGGTGGTAGCAGCGATGGTGCCGGGCTGATTGTTGGCGATGTCGGTCATTGCAGCGGTTGAAGCTGATGGCAACGTTCGGTTGCGAAGTTCCAGGGTGAGGTCAGGGATTGCAGCACCTCCACCAAATGTCGTATGAAGATTTATTAGGCAGTGACGACTTGGCAGTCAGAGGCGCTGGTCCGATTGTGAACGCAGATCCGCGCACAAGCAACAGACACCCGAGCGAATATTTTTTCTCGTCTTCACTACAATTTGTAGTGAAGACGAGAAAGAAGATTCGCTCGGGTGTCTGTTGCTGTGCGCGAGATCTGCGTTCCTGTCGGACCAGCGCTACTCTGACTGCCAAGTCGTCACTGCTTTTCTAATTTGTAGTGAAGACGAGAAAGATTCGCTCGGGTGTCTCTTGCTGTGCGCGATATCTGCGTTCCTGTCGGACCAGCGCTACTCTGACTGCCAAGTCGTCACTGCTTTTCTAATAAATCTTCATACGACACATCTAATAAATAATCTTGGCATTCTTTATTTATCACTTTATGCATGGCCGACGTGACTCCGTCCGGGCCAGAAGCCGCTGACGGAAGGCTAGCTACCACATGAGATAGTTCAGACCCAGAAATTTCTGTGAATTCTACACCACTTAATGCATCGAAAGTAGGAGGTGATAGGTGGGAAGAAAAACGACACTCTAGCCCCTTACCAATCACTTCCAACGAATCTTTTATTTCTTGCGGAGACAAAACGATAGAATCTGCATTGATAGGCCGCGGAATCATTTTATTTTTACGCATAAATCTATATAATGTCCTTTTATTGTTTGATTTTGAAAGATGATCGAACGTCCGAATATCATAATTTTCTTTTGCTTTGGAAACTGTTCGTTTAAATGCGCCAGCGCAGAACTTGTAGTCCTTCCAATTTTGAGGGCATTGATTGTACAGCAACTTTTTCCAGGATGATTTTCTGCGCTGTAGTCCCTCGAGTAATCCTCAGTCCACCAAGGAGAATTAGGGTTCATCTTAGCTGACGGGACCACAAATTCAGCTTTCTCTCGGGAATTCTTTAACACAGAACATATGCTCAAAGCTTTCAACTTCGTGCTGTCATCTGATATCGAAGCGAATGAAGAAAGGAACGATTCTTTAAATTTAGTGTAATTGATAAACC